>JAPYZA010014102.1:0-10453 GCA_030522685.1 Eupelmus azureus | reverse complement strand
ATCTGCTTATTTAATTAATGTATTTTACTTTTTTAAATAGGAAATTTAAAGTGTCAGAATTTATAGAATTTACACTTATATTTTTAGATATATTACGATAAATATTATAAACTATAAGAACTTGTTTTTAAAATAAATATCTATTAAGTTCATTTTTCATCTGAATGATATTTATTTTTAAATTGTTGGTTTAAGTTCTATAACAACAAAGCAGTAGTATTAAGTCAAATAACTTTGTTAAATGTCAAATAACTTTGTTAAATTGAAACATATTTTTATAGCTTTTATGTACCGATCTTTTGTAATTTTTTTAACTTTCTATCATATTTTCTTTACATGTATAACGCCATTGTACAATCCAATTTCCAGGCTTTTTTCGTCATTTGATTTGTGCACCAAAGATATCACACTATATTATCTTACCATCATCCATTCGTAATAGAATTTTTCTTTATTTACTTTTATTGCGAGTGCCGGAATATCTAATGGAGCTTTTACGCATTCGCTTAAAGAATTTCCAGGCGCGAATCTGAGTTCTTGTCGTATAATGCGAGCGAATCAATGAAAAGGAAATCAATTTAAAAAAATAAAAAAAAAATCGTCCAGCGCCGTTTCATTCCGAGACGAAGGGCAGTTGAGGATGAAAAAGGGTCATTCAAACGGTCGTTAAAATTTTTACCGCTCGCTTTCTCTGTATTTCGCCCATCATTTGAACTGCTTTGTGCAGTCGGATTTAACAATGTCGATCCATCGACGATTTAACGCTCTTTGTTCGCGAATCAGCCGCGATATCTATTTTTTTTCCTCTTAACCAAAAGTGCGTTAAACATAGAGCGAGAAATAGGGTCGGAGCTAGCGTCTTCCGTCGGACCGCATTATTACACGAACGATTTAACCGATCATAAAGTTTGGCGAATCATCGTCCTAATGGTTGCCCGGAGTCTTTTTCGTGATTTTTATCGAGTTTTCTTGTAAATTAAAGTGCCTCGCTATAATCCGCTGGCGCTGCTGGCCGATTTAAATAGTTTTCGTTTTGGGAAATTTTCGCGAATGGGATTACGTGCGCGTTGCCAACCTATATTCCTTCCCCAGCTTCAATCGACTTGGTGCGCTTCTCCACGGCCGAATTGAGTAAAATTGGAGCTGAGGTAATGAATGGACGCGTCGGGAGAATTTCAAGCTGTCTTCGATACGAAAAATGTCTTATACGCCTGGAAACGAAGCGAGTCGTCAATTTTATTACTTTTTTAGATGTTTCAAGTTTTAAAATGATGATTTTTATTAAGTTTCCATTACAATTACTGTTATTGGTAGAAATTTTGCAAAGCTGCTATTATTCTTTCTAGACTCAGGTCGTAAATATATTGATAATAGAATTTTATTGCACTATCTACATACTGCTGATAAAAATTTAGAGCAAGTAGTTTATGTAAGCACAGCAGTTTATATAAAAGTTTATTAAATATTGCGGGAAAAATAGTATCATTAAATACAATTATTTTTTAATAAAATAGGTTATGGTCAATCTTAAAATTGATTAAAAAAGTATTATTCGTTATTTATCTGGTGGCATACCGTATGAAACCAATATAATTTTTTTATAGCTCAAAATATATGTGCTGTAAAAACGAGCTTACAGAGAATTTTCAAACTCTCCAATTCAGCTTTTACTTTTTAAACGTAATTTAAATTAACTTTATGTTTTTTATTAAATTTCTAATAGTGAAAATATGATGAATCCTACGATTTATGTAGACGCGAAAATTCGTCAATATAACAGACTTTAATTTAAGGATCGTTTTTATCGTTGTTCGTAAAACCCGAACGTATTAAATTTTTACGTTCACTGCAGGTTTTCAATGAACCATTTGCTGTTCACTCTAAACTAGAAGCAGTTTTCAGAAACGTAATATTTTTTGATGTCAAAATATATATGTAGAACAAAAGAAAAAAAAAATATAAATTTGTCATAATAAAAGCGATAACAAATATTATCAAATTCTTTCAATTTTAAAATTTGCATTAAATTTAATATAATTTGTATTAATTTTTTATAATTTTCATATCTATTATTTTTTTTCTGTATTTTTACATTAAATGTAATATGAAAATATTTCACAACGTGTATTTCTCTCTATTTTGTAATCTCTTCATTCAATTTCTTTTTACAATTCGTCTAAATTTTTATGTATTTATTTATTTATCCAGAGTAACAGTACATTACATTACAAGTAAATGCAGTAGTAGTTGAAAACTTTATTTACATTTTTCAATTCTCATCTTCGTAAATTTTAAATGTAATTTCGAAAATACGTGTATTTAGAAGTTACCATCAAAACAAAGCAGTATAAAGCAAAGATTTCAAGAATTTCCATTAAAATAAGGGAACTGAAAAAGAATTTAAAACAAACATCTTTTGGATCAAAGTTAGTTTCAATAACAGCAGCTGCAATACAAAAATGTTGAATTTCGTCTTTTCGACTATTTCCAATCAATACTACTACTGCCTAACTCTATGAGATTGAGATTGAACCAGATTAAAATAGTTTCGAAAGAAAGAAAAATAAACTATAAACTGTTCATGTTTGCTTTTTGTGGCTTGTATACCTAGTAGGAAAGCCATGGACACGAGGAAAAGAGAAATTAAAACAAAGACACAAAGAAATAAGAGCCAGATAAAATACACGAGAGAATAAAAAGCGCGCGAATAAGAATTTTATTTACTTTTTTGCTCGTGAATATTTGATCTGCAATCATTCAAAAAGTATACAATATATTACCTGGCTTCTCAACAATTTATTCTCAACTGTATTTTAAACATCAATGCTATTGCCGAGCGATATTTTTTATTATTCACATCACGCATTCCCATTTCCATGATTTACACCCATGGTCACTAGCCCATAAAGTTCAACCATACTATTCCGGCCATCTACCCGGAATTCCAAGCGCGCCTTTTTTTCACGCCTATAAATATTTGCTCCAGAGCGTAAAACTCGTCGTTTCTTCAGCGATTGAAATTTTTTTGCGACGCTTGATTCGCCGCGCACCGGCTCGCACACTCTGACCATCGGCCCCCGTACCTTCTTACTCCTCTGCAGGGCGCGACTTTTTCTCTTCTCAGCGCCCTGCAGCCACCCCCGCGCCCCGCCGAGTTTTATTCGGCCCCCGCGGACGGCTTTATGAGCGAGGCATAAAACACGACGTCTTTTGTACAAAGCTACATTGGTTATACGGGACTCCCGGAGTGAAATCACGGCCGAAGATATTTCCATTTTGATTTTTATTACCGCATATCGAGAAAGAGAAAGAGCGGGGGTAGAAGCTCTCAACGCGCACAAAAGAGGGATGCCCGCGACACTCAGCTCGCGCGCGCCCGCACTGCCGGGATTTGGGTTATAGAGGTAAAAGCCGCGCGCATAGGCGAAAGCCAGAAAGGGAGGAAAGCCCGGAGCCGTAAACCTGTTTTTCGGGAAAATCCGGCAGCCGGAGTACGTGCATTGTCGCGTCTATATCCTTCCGTTGCGCGCGGATCTTTTTATTATTATTTATTCTTTTTTTTTTTTTCCGTAAACCTTGGGTGGCGAGGAAGGTTCTTGCGAATCGAATCGGGGCGGAAGGGAGAGAGAGGGAACGCGTGACGGCTGATAGATGTCAAGATAGAGGACGAGCTGATGCTGCTGTCTCGTCATCGTCCTGGATTTTCGGCTCGCGCGTTTCCTTGCTGCGAGCACTTGCGAATTCATCGAATTCTTAAATGTAAAAATGCCGTGTGTGGTATGGAGTTCGATGTGCCTGGTAAGGACGTGTGCTGAGGACAATTTAAAAGGACTTGATGGGTTGAAGCTAGACGTGAAATTGTCCGTAAAATAGATGGGTAAAAAATGTGAGAACTTGTTTGTTAAATGTTACTTATTTAAAAATATGACGTAAGGTAACATATATAATTGTTTTTTTTAACTATAACAGACATTTGAACTTTGCGGAATAAAAATTTTTAAATTTTTGATTCTTACGCACTAAGGGTTATTGAAAAGTGCTTGGAAAGGTGTTTTCGATTATTTCTCGAAAGATACAAACCATTAAGCAGAATCAACACACTTCAGCAGAATCAACACACGCATCATGAAAATACATGCAAATCCGATGAAAGAAAATTGGACTCAACGACAAGCAGGCCAGACCAAAGATAAACAAAAATACTAGCCAAAGGAAGATAAGACACGTTTCGCAAAGACGAACAAGCCGCAGCGAGTTACGCGGTAAGCGCGCGAGAACTCGTAAAAATTCGGGACCTCAGAAGATTTGCGGGGGCGTATAAAGTGCATACACGCTGAATCCAGCAGCGTGCGTCCTCTTCCCTCCCTCCCCCCTCCTCCAGACTCCACCACGTACATCCACCCACACGAGATTCTTGGGAAGCTCTCGGCGCGGACTTGCTTATCGCGTTTATGCCACGTCTAGACTGCTCCGGCGTATATAGCTCCAGACGACGACGCTTATATCGAAGTTCGGGGACTCGAATTTCGAAACGCGGCAAACACCGCGAAGCCGATAAGCCGGGGAAAAGAAAGAGAGCGAAAAGGAGCCTCGATAAATTCAACGAGCGCGCTTCGTCTTTTTCCATTTTCGGCGGAGCGCAAAATACGAAAGATATACACACACAAACACACACAGCCCAATTCGCAAGTGAGCTTTTTAGAGAACGAGTATCCGTTTTCTGCCTCGAGTGTATATATCCGCAGAGCAGTTTAGCCTTTCTTTTTATGTGAGAGCGCAACTTGAATGGGGCAACGCGCGTTTGGGCCTCGAGATTAGAAACGTATGTAGGAGGGGAACGCGCGCTTTCACCAAGGCCTATTCCCCTGCAAGCTCGCGGGTTAACTTTAATTTTCCGCTGCGCTTCTTTTTTTTGCGACCGCGCTTTTTTAATTAAATTGTCTATTTCGATTGGCGCGCGCGCGCGCGCGGCGATTGGTACAAAGTCAGGACCGCTTTTATTATTCGTTTTCAAAAGCTAACGAACGCGCGGGGGGAGAATTTTTTTAATTAAAAACGTTGAGGGTGGCCGTGATTTAGACCGGGGAGCCAATGAACGATCGCCGCTGGCCGGACGGTTACATAAAATGGCTTTAATAATTAACAAGGAGAGCGGGGGGGGGGGCAGCCCCTGCAGATCTTAACGAGACTCCGGGGGCTATTTCCTGGTATCAAATAATGAAACCCTCGGCTTACAACTCACTCTCTAATGGGCTCTGGTTTCTGAGGCGCTTGCTGCTTGCTATTCGAGCGCAAAATGTGCGTGCACGTAAAATATTGTACGTTTCGCGTAGACGTAGCGATGGTTATTGGGCTTCCTGAATTGACTTGCCGCAAATTATCCAAGTTCTTGAATCAGAATTCATTAATATGCGGTTTCGAGCAAGTAGATGCTGCAATGGGTAATTAAGTGCTTAGGAGGATCCTCTCGGTACTAAATATTGTTTTATTTGTATATTTGTATGAATATAAACAGCATTTGTGGTATTCATTATAAATTTTACGTGTTCCGCAAATTAATCGCTTATATAATAATACTTACAATCCGGGCAAATTAAAACATACCTCATAAAGCAGAAAGAAAAACAAAACAGAATATCATAGCTCAACAATCCTCTTCAGCCGCTCACGAATGCGCGCGTCATCGTGGCATCTTCGAAATATATCGCGCGCCGAGACAATTATAAAAGCGAAATGAAAATCCTTATTTATCGTCCGCTCGTTACGCTCGGCGCGCTTGTTTTAAAAAAGCTGCAATTTGTCGCTGCCCGCGGCAGCGCGCCGGCTTCCCTCACTGTAACAGTTTGCATAACCGCACATGGCCGGACACTGCATTTACCCCGGGCGGCTTTACAATTATACAGCTGGACTGGCTCGCTGCACCGCGACGTATAGTAATTCTTTTCCGCGCCGTAAATCGCGCCAAGCTGGGAATAAAAATTCTCGTAAACATTAGCCCGAGCCCGCGTCAGCAATAGGAGGCTTATAATACGTTTCGCGCGCGGTCCTGAGCTTATCGAGCTTGAAATTCGCCAAGACGAAATTCGCTTGGCGAGCGAATAAAAGCTCATTTTCGGGCTGCTTATGGCATCGCTTAGACTTAATTGCTCTGCTGTATCGAACACGATGTGTACGATGATTATTTTTACGGTTTGTATACAGGCTGTTTGGTAAGCCAGCGAATGAAAGCATAAACTGATTTTGCTTCTGCATCAAAAGCCCTTTGAAAGCTCGCGTACTGTTTACAAGGGCGAAATACTTTTTATTACATCCACAGGGCCTCGGCGTGCGCGCAAATTAAAAGCATTCAGTCTTTCATTCGGCTTCGTAACACAGCCGCGTCAAAAAGCTACAGCTCCCCCCTTTTATATATACATATATATATAAAAAAATCGCTCCATCACTTGCGCAAGCATACATTAAAGAGCGCGCGTGCGCGCACCGCACGTTTTCAATATCAGCTAATGAAAGAGAGCGGCGCAGCCACGCCGCTGAAGGCCGAAAAATTACACGCGCCGCTCTGTAAAAGTGGATTTATCCGGGGCTAATTTTTCTCTTCCTCTTGCCCCCCTCGCCGCGTGAAAGCTAATTTCAACGGGCGCGCGGAAGGCGCGACAAATTGCGAGGACATGAGATTTGAATAAAATGCGCCGTGCGCTCTGCGTTTGCGTGGACGCTTATATATATAGCCATTATGTACGCTGTGTAGTGCAGTAAGGGACTAGGAGCGCGCCGCGGAGAAAAAGCATCGAGTCACGTGTGCGTAGCAAAACGCCGAGGTGATTTCTATGTATGTATGCGTGCCGGCGAAGGGTGAAAAAGTTGGGGTCGCGGACCCGAGGATGGCCTGCGTGCTCGCTTCGAATAACGCGATCAAAAGTTTAGAGCCGGCGGAGCTTCGGTGAATTAGGGCGCTTGATATATGTTGACAAAGTTTGCTTTCTTTTTTATTAATGGATCCTCTGTTTTTCATTGGCTATTTAGTCGAATGAGTTTAGAAAGTTTTGGGTAAGATTGAGCTGCCGTAAACAATTGAAAGGAGATGCTGTTTTAAATATCTCTGGGGCTCAGTCGGCGAAATCCGCCTGCAATCGATTACCCATTGCGGCTCTGCCGTCCTCTAATTATCTTTATGAAAAAAAAGAGCTGTGTTAAAAATTGTAAATAAATACATTACATTTCTAGACTGAGAGAATTTTTCCATAAAAATTACAGGAAATATGACGGTAAACCTGGGACGGATCGCAGCATAATCGCGATTCCCTATAATTTTTACCGTTACGCTGCACAACAATTTTTACCCTGATTTCCTTAATTTTTTGGGGTGCTGCGACCCGTCTCAGGTTTACCGTGATATTTCCTGTAATATTTTGGAAAAATTCTCTCCGTGTATCTGGCGCATTACCGCTGCCCTTCATTAATCACAATCACCGCGACTCACCACATCAGATGCAATATAACAAAGCGTCTCAGCGAGCCATCGTCTCCAGACATTTCAATTTCCCAAAGCTTTTCCGCGCTCTAAAATCTCGTAGCCTAGAGCGGTCGATGAGCAGCGCGCGTGCCAGAGAAGCTATGGGCGCTGGCTGGTGCAGGCGACAGCCGCAGAGAGCCGCAGATACAGAAAAGGGATATACATCATAAATCAGCGGCTCTGCGCTCTTTCTGTCTCTCTCCGGGCTCTGCTCGGAACTGATTACGCCACGCTGCACTACCTCAGCGTCACACTGGAAAAGTGACTAGCTGCGCGCGGGGCCGAGACTCGAGCCTGAGTCACCAGCACAGCTATACTTTTATACAGAGGGGCATTATGAGACTCCCTGTATCCGCCGATTCGCCACGGATTTCGGCCCGAGAGATACACCCCCTTATTACGCCCCCCCCCCCTACGCTCTGTCTCTCTCTCTCTCTCTCTCTCTCTCTCTTGGCCTTTATCGGCGCAGTTATTCTTTATGCCGGCCCTCTTTTTGCTCCTTTCTTTTTTATTTTATTGTTTTTCATCTTTGAGGACGGCGAGAGTAAGGGCGTCGTAAAGTTTCAAACGGGCTGGATTAGCGGAGAGCTGCTTAGATTTAATGTTATGGGCGCTGGAAGGCGCTTTGTAGGTAGTTCTTTAGAGCGCGCCGGGGAGCGGGCAAGTTTTTTTTTTGCAGCGCGCTCTTTGACGCGCTGCTAATATTTTTCGGGATTTCGGTTATGGTGAGCTCTGTGTATCCCGGGTAATTGCTTCGAAAATGTTCTCCCTTTTATCTACTTTAGAGCGCAATAAAGAACTTTTAACTTTTACAAGCTAAAAGTAGAAGAAACTTTGTTCCGCTAATCGTTTCAACAAACTACTCTCGTTTAGAAGAGTAAACGAAATATGCATAAAATTCTTTCGTCAACAAACCTTTGTCACTCATGGGCATTAATAATTTATCCCGTGCGGCCGGGCGTATTTCTTTGCAAAAAGTCTAATGGAAAATCTTTTTTTTAAACAAACATCGCTACAACGCGTTCAAATTAATACAACACACGCAGCATCGCTCGTTATACCACCGAGCACCATGCACAGATCCCCTGAAAGCCATTCAGCCACGTCCGAACGGGGCCGGCAAATACTATTACAATAATCGATCGCACAGAACCGCCACCACCACCACCACCACCACCCCAACATCAGCAGCAGCAGCAGCAGCAGCAGCAGCAGCAGCAGCAGCAGCAGCAACCGAGTAATCTATTAATTCATTGAATACTAAGTTTCATTCCCCTCTCTACTCTTTCTCTTCCTCCATCCTCTCTTTCTCTCTCTCTCTCTTTCTCTTGGATCAAGTGTGTCATTTTCGGATTTAGAGCAGCGCCCTTCTGTCAAAGGCTTTAGTCTCTCTCTCCACCCCCGCCCTTTCAACTCGGAAAATTTGCTCGGTCTGGCGCGCCCGATCCTCGCCTTTCTCTCTCTCTCCGTTCCTCCTTTCTGTCTCTCCAAAAAATACTCGCGCCCTGACTAAATAGAAAAAAAGAGCCGCGAAGCTGTGTGCGTATGGGTTCACGTTTCGGCACTGGCTAGATCCGCACTTTGAGAACTTAATTAAGCAGTGGCTTAAGAAAAATTGCTTCTCCCACGCCGAGTCTCTTCTTGCTTCGCTCTTTTTTGCGCTCTTTCAGGCACGGGCTAGCTTTATACGCGTCTGTATACAGCCGGCCACGAGAGTTGCGCAGGCCGTCCTTTTAGTTGGAAAATTACGTGTAGAGGAAAGGCGTTTTAAGTCCTTTTACCTACAGTTGGAGCTTTGATAATCCGGCCTCTTTCTTCTTGTAATTTTAAGACTCGGATGTGAAAATAAACGTTCGCCGCGCGGAATAGCCGACATTTCTGCCTCGAAAGAAAGGAGAACATTTCAAGATGTCGAGAAAACAAGCATATTTTTACCTGTTGGGTACTCGTTTCCTTTAGATTACACATTTTTCGAGCTGTTATTTTTCCACCTCTTGCAATTTATCGTTTAATAGCGAATTCTTTTTCGTTTCCAGCAACCACGAGCAAATTTAATTTACTTTATCCCGACTAATTTGACCTCTCCGAAAAAGCAGAAACAAGAAAAAAGGAAAAAAGCGCCAACATCACGTCCACGTCGCGCCGGCCAGTCGTTACTTTTACATTACTCCGCCGATTTTCTTTGTTTATTTAGGCGCAGGCGCGCGAAGCCGGCGTAATGAAAACTAATTGGCAAAGCTCTCCCCCCACCCCCCGCCGTGGTAGCTCCGAATTTTTGTTATCCACACACATCAAGTCCGGCGAAATCGTCGGGGGCGACGACACACCGCGGGGAGCGAGGATTAACGTCGCTCTTTCTCATGTAGCTAGCACGCAAGACTCGTAACGAAGTTAGAGTGCGCTCCCGTGAACGCATTCGAGCAATTTTCTACTTAACGAAAGCTGCCTCTGCGCTGCTGCACGTGCTGGCCTGTCGTTTCACATCCACGTCTGATTTTGGGGAGAGGCTTGGAGCAAATCGATTGCGTGCGCGTTATTTTGCGATGCTTCAACTTATGCCGATTTGCATTTTCATGGGGTCCGATAACTTTTTGGAGGCGGCTCTTTAAGGAAACAGAGAACTTTTAATAATGTGATCTGTGATTCTTCAGTCAAGAGCGTAAAAAAGTTCTTTTATCAAAAAGAAGTTTTAATATTGGTTTGAAAAGATTGTTCGAATAGTCACGTAAATTCAAAGTTTATCAACTGACTGCGATCTTCAATAACTTTCGAGAAGAGTTCCCAATCTTCGAATTAAAGATTTTAATCGGACTTCGGGGGACTTCTCTTATCAAAAGATGCATCACGGGCACAGCAGAGCAGCTAGTACAGTTTATTGTCCTTATCGCAATTTCCCTTTTCCATTGATTAATACGCAGACATGAAAGTTAAACGACTTAA
>JAPYZA010014098.1:0-11314 GCA_030522685.1 Eupelmus azureus | reverse complement strand
CTCTCTCTCTCTCTCTCACTCTGTGCATGCGTCACGCGACATTGTGGAGATCGCGCTCGTCGACTAGTCAATGACATACAGCAGACAAGCATGAATTATATCGTCGGTGTGTATAAGCCCGCGCAACACGCACCGACTTCTCTCCCTCTCCATATATACCTACGTGTATTGCCCCCTTAATTCTTAGTCCCTTTTTCCCTCTCGGAGCACTTTAGTGGCGGAGGCGTTACTTTTCGAAATTACGAAAATTCCCGCGGTTTTTTTTTCCCGCCGAGCGCTGGTATATAACTATATATCTAGTGCAATTTTCACACGAGTGCGCGGAACGATTCGCCGCGCTCGATTAAATTCCCAAGAGCGCCGGCTTAAGCGCTCGCTGCACGCGTGCTCTGCTCTACTCTGTACAGCGGCCGGAGTTAATAGTTTGCGCATTAATTACGCTTATAACGAGATTAGGTGCGGGGCTGAAGAAAAAAAGCAAGTGCAGAGAGAAGGAGAAGCAGAGAGAAAGAGAGAGGATAAACTCTTCTTCGCGCATCGATCGTCAAAGAAGCGAGGGAAGAGCGCCGGAGAGTGGAAAAAGAAGAATAAGAAGAAAAAAAGAAGAAAGAAGAAGGTAGAGCGCGCGCGGAAATCCGGCGTGCGCGTTTTCCCCGCAACTTTGCAAGAGAGTCTTTCTCGAGCTCGTTTTAATAAGGAAGCAGAGCAGTAGCGGCGGCGACGGTAGAGTATAAGAGGGAAGAAGACGACTTTGGCGGTGAAGAAAAAGCGACGACGAAGAGAGAGGAGAGAGACGGCGACAAGGAGGAAAGAACGAGGCCGTGATTTTCGTGGCCGCGTTTTACGCTGCTAGGAGAGAAAGAGCGAGCGAGACGGATATAGACAGTGTCGGCGTTCGGCGAGAGAGGGAGAAGGTGCCGAGGAGTAAGAGCGAAGGAGAGAGAGAGAGAGAGAGAGAGGAGAGAGAGGACGCAGGCTTTTACGTAACGGAGCGACTAATTGTAAAGGAGCTATCGCGCTCGCGCGCCGGTTAATACCATGGAAGTTTCGCCGGGGTTGTGCGCTCTCTCTCTCTCCGCGCCTGACTCCGAGCGAGCGAGCGAAAGAGACAGCCAGAGCTTATACACAGACCGAGCGAGGAGAAAGAGATAGCCCGCAAAGAGCGAGAGAGTGAGAGAGAGAGAGAGAGGGAGAGTGGAGAGAGAAACATCGCTCGTTCGCTCCCTGCCTAGTAGTATGTACTATATAGCCACAGCGGGCGTTCAAGCCAGAGAGAGACGGAGCGAGTGGAATCCCCCGGGAGTGCGAGAGAGACGGGGAATCCCCCCGCTTGGTGCGAGAAAGTGTGTATAGAGGCGGGCTCGCGTTTGTGTGCGAGACCAACAAGCGGGAATCGTTCTCTCTATACAGCAGGCACACAGCTCAAGCTGACTATACATTCGTGAATGTGTGTGTGTGTGTGTGCTTGCTTGCGCGAGGAGGAGTAAAAAGGTGCGCGAGCGCGGGCTTGCGTTGCATATGCGCGCGCTCTCGGGGATAGAGAAATAAATAGCGAACGAGTGTGCGAGAGAGCGCTTATATGCTGGCTGCGCGCACACGCGCGCACGTGCGACTGAAAGAGAGACGGCTATACGTGTGTGTGTGGGGAGAGACAATTAAGAGTGTGTGCGAGCGTGTACATACAGCCAGAGAGAGAGCGCAGAGCGTATAGTTAGGGGTGTAACGGGGGCACAGCGGCAAGCGGGGGACGAATATCGCCGCCGCCGCTGCCTGCTCGCTCTCTCACACTGTGTCTGTTTTCTGCTCTCTGTCTGTGTGTGTGTGTGTGCGCGCGCGTTGGCCGGAATGACGAGGAGGGAAGGCGAGGAGCGAGTATAGAAAGAGAGAGAGCGCAGGCAGTGTTGGTCGCAAGGTGGTGGGGATAGAGTTGCCCCCTCTACCGCCGGGGCCGTCAGTCGCTTCGAGGCTGCCGCCGAGAGAGGTTCGTGTGATCTCGACGCTCTCGACGCAAACGAGCCGACACGATACTCTGGCTCTCTTTATCGTCAGCCTCTCTCTGCGTTGCCGACACTAAATACGCATCAGTTTCGACTCTCGCTTTTTTCCGTTGGACCTCGGAGCCGTTTTTTTTTCCTTGGAACGGCAAATGTCGGTATGTGTTGTGCGCACAGCTCTGGCCGCGTATAACCTCACTTTCCTACTCGACTGGTAACGAAACGAGAATCAGAAGAAGAGGAAGAAGAAGCGAAGAAGAATTAGAAGGAGAGGGAGAAGCATCAAGAGTGTGCTGCTAGTGCTGCTGTGTTGTCTCTGTGTGTAGTCCGCGCCGCAAGAGGCCTCGTGCGTGCCGTGTCACGAGTTCTCAGTGTGCTGTAGTAGTGAAGCTCTCAACTCGACTCTATCGAATCGAATTAAGTGAGTGTCGCCGCCGCAGCCGCCGCCTCGATCTATAAAACCAGAACACGAGGCGTTTAGCGCGCTTGGCATAGCATTCCCCCCGCTCCAAAAGCCAGCGGGAGAGCAACAAGGATATCGTCTAGTGCGCACTCTCTCGCTCACCTCGTGCTCTCTGTCTTACCGACCGAGCCCTCTACGCGAAGACGCGCGTATTTGCTGCGCGCTTTCGCTTTCCCCCTCGCGCAGTAGCAGCAGCAGCGGAGCTCTCTCAGTTGCTTTCGAGTGTGCAAAGTGTTTTCGCGAGTGTGTGTGTCGTTCCTTTTTCGCGAGGCGATATATAACAATAGGCAGCGCGCGCGCGCGCAAGTTAAGTGAGCCAAGGTTTCGCTTTCTCGTGCAGTGCAGCGCGCTCTGACAGTCGCAGTTTTAAGTGTAGTAGATCGGAAAGTCAGAGCAGCAACAGCAGGAGTCGCGCTTTACATTCGGATGGCGTTCCAACGCGGCAGGAAAAAGTCGCCCAACAAGTGCGGCTGCTCTCTCGCGCCGCTCCAGCAGCAGCTCAATTTCAGTGTGTGAACAAGCGTTAATTTGTTATACCTTTTGCTCCATGTACTCTCTTGTACGTATCTTCTTTTTTTGAGATAAACGTGTACCTGCTCTGTGGTGAATGACAACAAGTGGTGCGACCGCTTAGTTATACGTACATATATATATTAATCGATTGTGCCTGCGTTTATGTATCGAGTGTGTTTGTGCGAGGCCCGACTGTATGTAGCTCGTTATGTCGAGCGTTCGTCGTGAGAATTGACAGGACAAGAGTCTCCTCGCTGTTTTCCGTTAGGCTGGCTCTCTTTGCACGAGATCAGTGCGCGCGCGAGTGTAAATAAAACCGAGCGCTGTCTCCAGAGAGTGTGTGAGAGAAAGATAGGGAGAAAGGCTAGGTAGAGTTGAGGACAACGACGGCGACGACGCATTCCTGCCACCTAAGGCCTGTCGTGCCGCCGGAGTGCTGTCTTCGTACCGTGGTACTAGCTCCTCGTCGAGGGAGGTGGCGGAGGAGGAGCAGCGGCCCGTGAGTCGCGGAGGCGGAGGAGCTAAGGGAGGAGGAAAGACCAGCAGCTCAGGCAAAATGTACCCGAACAGCGGAATCAATGCGGCCGCCGTCGCAGCGGCTGCAGCTGCCAGGCATCCGGTAAGTCTATACACGTGTCTGCCCGGGCTTATGCCTCTGGGTATATGGCTCGGCAAACTTTTCTTTTTTAATCTTTTTTTTTACTGATTTGATTGACTGTGCTTAAATGTGCCTTTTTATGAATGCTTATTTGAGTTTTTTTTTTCGTTTTAAGTTAATGCTCGGAATGAATGGCAATTTCGCGCGAGTCTATGTGTAATTTGAGGATGTTGTCTTTTAGCGCTCGCGCTTTGTCGGTAAATATCGCTGACACAGATCTCTACAATGATTTTACACCAATTATCAGCTGATAATGCCAAAGATACGCGTTTATGATTTTTGACGGTTGTCGTTTCTTTACAGAAGAGCTCTTGTTTTTGTTCATTTAATAAGTGGAAAACAATAGTGTGGATTATTACTTATAAAAAACAAGCAATTTCAAATACAATACAATTAAATTATACTTATTCAACACACGTATTTCATTAACAATAAAACATTTTTGTTAAAAGTACATTGGAATCACTGTACACAAATATTTCATAAACAAATTTCCACTTGAATAATCAGTACACAAAAATAGTAATACGAGTTTTGTACTCAAAAAATATTGCAGTTAAAATGCTTAAAAATAATTTTATACTTCAATAACTTTTCTTGATGAGATCAAATTATTGTGATGTTAAAAAGAAATTCATAAATATAGTGATTACAAACATTGTCAATAACCTTGTTTTTCTAAATCAACTACTCAGTGATTCATAAATTAAAATAGAACTTGGTAGACCATTAAATAAGTGTAAAAATACTAAAAATCAGGTTAACGATTTTATTATCTTAAATTGTTTTTTAATGTTTACTAGTTGACAAACTTACTCCAATCTAATTTGCATTTAAATGTCATTTGTATTTTGAAAATATGTTTTCAAAATTAATTGTTTATTTTGCATTTGATAGTCTTTTTAATACAATTATCAATTATTTTTTATTTATTCCTTATTGACCTTTTAAAAACATTTATTATAATAATATCCAATGCTTATAATAGTGTTGTTTGTTGTAAAATTATTATTCTGTAAATTGTTTTATTGAAATATTTTTTTTCAGTTTAATAAAATACAAAATAATTTAAAAAAAAAGGTATTTTTAATTTACAAAAAAAATTTTTTATACTGCAATACAATTTTATGTTAATCAAATATTGTGTTGTTTAATCAGATTATTTGAAGTTTAATGTTTGAAGTTGTCAAATTCAATTCATGTAAATGGTAAACATTTTTTATAAAGAAATTATGGGTATTAAAAATTAACATTTGCAAATTTAATTAAAAGATAAAAACCTCGTTTTAAAATTCAAATATTCAGCTTAATACTCTTTTAAAAACACTATTCTTGACATGCATGAACAGACATGTGAATTTACATAGATATAATATGGCTATTCAAACAGTTTGTTATGCAAATGGTTAAATAGTTCCAGTTAACGTTATAATTTTTAATACAGTAAAACACAACTACAAATTCTCCGAGCTTTGTATTTCCAAATTTTTATTAAATAACCCTATTCCAAGAGTCTAATAAATCATCTTGTTAACAATTACAATTGCAATCATCTCGCATATTCTTACTTTTACCGTATGTAAAATAATTCAAACATTCAAATCTCCTTTTGAAAACACACTAACAAACTCTCTTCTCTCTCACTCGCAATCTCGCAGTCCCAAACCACCAAGCAACCACTTTAATCAAAACATCAGAAAAAAAGCAGCAAGAAGAAGCCGCATACACTCACACCGACACAGACGCAGACACAGCCAAGCCCCTCCAATCTAAACTCCGTTCAACGCGCTTGTATATAAAGGCCCGCGCTCGCCATAATACATCTTTAAAAGCTCGCGTTTATAGCCGCCTACCCGCTCGCTCGCATAATCACGCATTAACTCACACGTACACAACACCTAACCGCGCGTGTTTATATACGCCCCCCCCCCTCTCTCTCTCCCGAGAAAACGAGGGAAATTTAACGTCCGGCGATTACCAAGCCCGAGAGAGAGGAGCGATAGATATTTAACCACGTGCGATATTATGGTCGCGCAGAGGTAAACCGATACAGTGCGCGCCAGCGGCCGGCTACTTGGATACGCGCCGGCGCGCCACATGCACATACAGATACCCACACACACAGAGACACACAGATACAGTCACAGACTAGCCGCTCGAGAGCGTGACAATTACCCGAGGCCGCGCGTTTGCGCGCTTGTTTACTCGTAATTTTCCTGCGCCGACTATTCTTTTGCAAATACACCGTTCTCTTTTTTCCCCTCTATTTTGCAGACGCCGCTTTTTTTCTCCCGTTCCTTGGCGCTTTTTTTTATGCATTGTTTGGCGACTCCGTAAGGTTAATGGAGAGAGAGAGAGACGCGCCGCTGCGGTTCTGCAGTTCTTTATTTTTGCGCCGAGCGCGAAGCGAGGTTAGATTGAAAGTTTTTTAACGAGCGTCAATGAAGTTGATAGCGGCTAATCGAAGCAGCGCTGGCCGGCCTTTTTTTATTGGCGCAATTATGCGCTCGCGCTCGCGCGCGCGGAATTATGTTGCCGCGGCGGTTATCGGGCCAAGTGTGTTTTGCCTCGGGGCTTTTTAACGAGTTTTCTCCTTTACTACTGTGTTGTAATGCAATGAGCGATACTTTTTAAGCACTTTTTGCCCGAGCTTATCGATGATCTTTGTTTGATGAGGTTAAACATTGTTTCTTAATTTTAAATTATACACCGCTTGTCTATTTTAACGACTGATATAATAGATTTTATTGTTTGGATTGAAATAATATTTAAAAAATGGCCTTTTGTCGTGCGTCTCGCTAGGAAAATAGTAAACAGTCACAGCTATTTTAAAATCCATAGTGTTTAATGTATTTTTTGAAAAATATTTGCTTGCCTAACAATGTCGTAGTTAACTTTATAACAGATAAGGACTGCTGCCGAGGCATTATTAGCGCTTTATTAACTCTGGCTAATTATGTAAACATCAAATCATTTTTATTATTATTGTATATTTCTGATATACCAAAATGAACTTTTCCGCTTGTTAAGGAAAATTCTGTCATAATTGAAAGCATTCACATGCTAATTTACCCGAAAGACAAACTAATGCGTTTAAGAGATTGACTGTGTATAATTAGCTATAATCAAACCTTTAATATCTAGGCCATTATTCAGAGCATTGAAAAGCTCAATGCTATCGATTAATCATTAAGCAGCGATACGAAAAATCATAAATTTTTGAATCGTGCTTTTTTCACAATTGACGTTCAAATTGATACACAATTTCATTACTAAACAAAGACGCCCAATCAGTGACGAGGCTCTTTTTATAACACGAGGAAAAAAGAGCAGACTCATAAAGTAAAGTTGTTTTCTAATGTACCTATCAATCAAAGCTGCAAAATCACAGAAACGTAAATATTTTTCCCCACAATAATTTGTAAAAATATGAGCAGAAGGGCGAAGAGATGCGTGCGTGCATCGCTTTATAAAACGAAAATCAGTTTACTCTCGCCCTAAGCATTATTTCCTTCTTGTGTGCCGTGAATATATTACTTATACACATAGTACAAGGCTTTTTTACGATATTTTCAACCTTGCGGCGAATTTTCGATTGGGGGAAATATGAT
This sequence comes from Eupelmus azureus, assembly GCA_030522685.1. Lineage (NCBI taxonomy): Eukaryota > Metazoa > Arthropoda > Insecta > Hymenoptera > Eupelmidae > Eupelmus > Eupelmus azureus. Next base: position 4,075 of record JAPYZA010014098.1, on the reverse strand, counting down.
TCTAGGACTGGGAAATTTGAAGCAACATCAGGCTCTATCCCAATCTTTATTGAGGTTTATGATTTATATTAATCACCAGAAATGAAAAAGTAAAAATTTTTCAGTAAACTTCAATAAATATAAAAAATGTATTATAAATGGAAAGTAAAATAGTTAATTAACGAGGATAACCAGCAATGAAAGTACCAACTATTATATGGTAAGACATTATTGACCTGGAAATCAGTTACTACAAGTATGAATCTAATGGAGGCAAGTATAATAGTATATTTACTTAATTTTTATACTTATGGTAAGGTAATAAAATACTGACATCAAGGTTTAACGTTATAATTTATTTAAGCGATATTATCAACAATACGAGGATTACCTATATTTCATTCATATATTCATTCAATAATTAATTTAAGAAATATTTTACCGCGTTTTTTGACGAAAAAAAGTGTTAGATATTTTCTTTAAATTAAAAATTGGATTAAAAAAATTTCAAAAGACGTATTTGCGTAAGTAACTATAGTTTACGTTATATACAAACAATAGTTTAATATCCTCTGAAAACCAGTTTGAACTACATACTAAAAAGCATTGAATAATCAATGTTGAAGGTTATTAGAAAATGTGTAATACAAATTTCTTTGATAGTAATATATTATTGCATCAAACAAAGCGTTCCACGTTATCTAGCATTATCTAATACGCAATCTACTGAGATGAAAGCAAATTACAATAAAGTTATCGAAAAGCCGTAGTAAAATCAAACTCTAAACATCCATAGCCGGAGCAAAACAGCTCGGTCGAAGTTTGTAACGAAAAGCAGGTATATCACCGCCACCGGATCTCCGAGCAACCAGATCCCTCTAAAATATCCCGTGCGCTTCGCGGTATAGGTAACTCAATCTGGAGCGAAGCTTTGGCGGCGGAAGGAAGCGCTCGGGCCGTGTAGAACGCGGGGCTTTGTCGTGTGTACATCGAACGTCCCCGTAATACGCGGCGGTGTGCCGGCTACTACGTGACTCTATCTCCGCCATGTCGCATAATTCGCCCGAGTATATACACACATGCGCCGCCAAAGTGCCCCGGACACGTGTCGTCCGCGCGCTTCTCTCGTGCGCGGCGCACGTGCCCCTCGAGTGGCGATATACAGAGCGCGCCTATCTATATACGGGGGATTCGAGGCGGCTCGACTAAAACTAGCGTATCGACGCCAAGTGGATGGCCGGGGATGCTAAATTTCCGTGAGAATGAGAGAGCCGAGAGGGAGTTTCGCATTTTCGATTGTTATTTGACACTTTGATGGGGGGGAAAGATGAGGCGCTGGGAATTTGACGAGGTGAGCAACAGATGATTGAATTTGGCAGCGAATTAGTGCGTATTTGATAATTTCTGATCATAAAAATTGTTCATTAAAATTATTTAACAACCATGAGATTGAAATCAACGATTGAAACTATGAACTGTTTTAAAGTTTATGGTTTAATCATAAAGGTGATAAGTATACTTCCAGAAAAAAGTAGTCAATAAAAGAAATGGAATCATGATTCATTCAACAATTGATCCGATCTCTAAAAGAAATAAAAAAATGAAAGAATCAAGACCACATCCCTCGCGTGTAAAGCAAACACGAAAATAAGCGGTTTGTATATAAGATGAGGCGGCGTGTGATATAGAGGATAGGTCTGTAGAGACAACGACCTGTACATGCGGCCAGTACATAATCAGACGATAAAGCGAGAAGATACGCAGATGATCGTGCACATCGACCGATGAATGGCACGGATTACTTAGAGCGCATAAACTTTTTTATTTTTTTAACAAATGCGTTTTGTTTATGATAAATAATAAACTTAGATTTAAAAAAAAAAATTTCTTAATTATTAAATCATTTGATTATTAAAAAATTTTTTAATATCAGTTAAAATCAAATTCTTTAAAAAAAAGTCTAATTATCAATAGGTCTGTATTATTCTTCGAATTAAAAATTACGCGAGCGCAATGAAAAAGTAATAACTGGAGCAGTGTGTACAACATAAAGGCAAAAGAACAATATTCGGAGAACGTTTTTAACAGTCATCGACATGATCGGCCGCTCGATAAAACAGCACTTTGTTCAATATTTACGAGTGCTCACTGACTAATCCTCTTTCGCTGCTCCCCTCTCCTCGCCTGTGTAAAACACACGCGGATGAAAAATTGAACGTTAACCCTCAAGAGCGCATACACCAGCGCGCGCCTCTCTGCCCCCCTCCGGATGGGGGAAAAAAAATAAAAAAAATCACGCGCAATCAAATCGCGGAGAATCATTTTTACGTCAACCACCGCAGAGAGAAAGAGCGCCGTATTGCGTGAAAGTAAACATCGGCGCACGTGCAGACTCTCTGTCTCTCTCCCTCGCTACAATAACGATAAAACCATGTTCACGATGCGAGTCAATATCCGCTCGCTCTCATTCGTGTGTGCGCAGCGCCCCATACCAAAATTACTTTGGTCACCCTCTCTTTTTGTCCCTCCCAGTGCTCACGCTAGAGCGAGAGCGAGAGAAAAAGAGACAGAAAAGGGTCGAGGAAAATTAAACGGCTTCGACTTAGCGGTGCGCCTCCCCTCCACGCGAAAGACCCATCCACGAACAAATAATGATTATGGTAATAATAATGTTGGGAGAAGGGGGAAGCGCCCTCTTTTACCACCCTGTGTGATCGCACCCCTAAATGCGCGCCGGATGTGGCGCGCTCGGCTAAGAGAGGACATATAATGCGCGTAGCACGTGGGGTGAGAGCGTGCGTGTGTGCGAATATATATATATATACATACATGTAGGGCTGTGAAAGGGCTGTTGCGCATAAGGGGCTTTGATTACCCGCTAGTGCGCGCGCTTCTATTCTGCCTGTCTCTCTCACACGTTTTCGCGCGCAATTCGCCTTTATTTCTTTCTTCTTGGGTGTGTACACCTTTTTTGTTTATGCTGGGGCTTATGGTGCTTCAAGTTTTGATTTTTGAGGGATGGGGGATGTTTGCAACCCCATGTTGCTTGTGCGTGGATAAAGAGGTGCACAAAGCCAGTTATGCTGGCTAAGTGTATGTATAGTTGCACCTTTTATTGTTTTTTCTTTTGGATTTTTTTTGAAGAACCACAAGCGCACTTTAAGTTTGGCTTCAATATAGTTATTTATTACAATGCATTGTTAAATGCAACGCATACCTTTTGCAATAAAAGAATTAAAGAAAATCTGTTAACGACAATTTTAACTAATAAGTGGAGCTATCATCTTTACATAATTTAAATATTTAAATAAATTCTAATATCTTTCACGAAAAATGTATTTATTTACGTATTTTACGCATCAACAAAATTTAATTTTTAATAACAAAACAAGATACTATACTATGAAAACTTTAGTAAACAAAGACTCGGGAAAAGACGATAATTTCGAAACCCCGACCTTCGCCGCATTATACAAGAGAATCGTCGACGTCGTCGTGGTAAAGCAAGAGCAAAAAAAAGCCTCTGCGGAGACGCCAAAGAGAGGGATAGCCCGGCGCGCGGAGTTTGCACAAGACCCCCTCGATTCGGCAAATATTGATACTTTTAATCGGCCTGTTTAGAGCTCGCCTTAGCAGAGCGGAGGCGCAGCTCCGCTCCCCCTTCTATTTCGCGATCCGCTGGCTGTTTAACGCGCGGAACAAATATGCACAGCTGAAAAAACCCTCGCATGCTTCTTTTAGCGCGAGCGCTCGTTTATCTTCTTCTACCTTGGCTGCGTGTGGTTTTACCGCTTGCGATCGTCCTCGATCGATTTCGTCTGCTCGATCTTTCTTTTTCTCTTTGCCAATCTTTCTGGCCGGCTCGGACTTTATTTTTTTCGGTCCTGTGTGGTGGCAAGGAATTAGCATCGAATATGTGTGAGCTCAATTTACCCGCGTGTATGTAACCGTTGGGTAAATGTTTGTTTTTCATTCGATATTTTATTGTTTCAAATTACTTGTAAGCTTTGTGGACTTTGGCTATTTGATGCTACGCTAAATACTGCGTGATTCTAAAAATAATACTTTAGATAAATAATATTATCTAATTAATCAG
>JAPYZA010014093.1:0-14022 GCA_030522685.1 Eupelmus azureus | reverse complement strand
CAGAATGCGAGCGTATGCGCTGGTGTTTAATGATGGCTTGCGTTGCCGTCGAGCTAAGTTGTTTTATGGTTTTTCAAAAGTTATTTTGATGAAGAATTAGCGAAATTATTTGTTGACTGAATCTTTGAAATAAAAAGTGGCGGATTACGATAAGATTTTGTTTTAACATGCGAAGAAATCGGGGGATGAATTATGTTTATTTATACATTAGAATTACTTTTTATTATCGTTACAACTTGAAATATTCTAGTAATGATTTCTTCCTTGAAGAATAAACCTAATCTTTTGAAATAAACCACCCCAGGATAAAATTACACAAGTTAGGGAGAAGACGGTCTCTTGAGCAAAGTGCTCCATGTCTACTGAACCTCCCCTAATTCCAGATCTTCTTAGTTTCGTCGAATTTTTTCAGCCTCTAATTTGCCACTGTGGCCCACCCGCCATTTTAAAAGAGAAAAACAACTGTCAGCCACTGATAGGGGCTTGCTGACTCTCCCGAAGCGTACCTACTCGGTTGAGATGGTGTGGGGTGTCGTCCGCCCACTGATTTTTCTTTTCTAAGAAGAAGTTCGAGGGGAGTTAAAAACTTGAGAATTAAAGAAGCGTTAATACCTACTCTTTTAAAAGTGATTTTTATTTGTAAAATAATCGAACTGAACGTTTCAAATACTTGTTTCTTATGCTAGCTGTTGATAATATTTAAACCACAAATTTGTACCCTAAATTTGGTTTCAAATTATCAACTAAATGATATACACAAGATCTAAATAAAAAAGAAATTCAAATTAGGAGTCGTTTTAATCAAACGAAATCTGAAATCTGACACCAGTGTTTAATTAAATAAATATCTAAAATAGCAAATGAAAAAAAACATCGAGAGCGAGAGACTTACACAAAAAACTATAAGAACAAGCAGTCGGCGAAGAAACGAGAAAGCATGAGAGAGAGACAACCCAAAGCGACGATTGGCGTCCGCGCTGGAAAAGAGTGGGAGAGAGAGAGAGCGAACGCGCAGGAGGGCGCTCTTTCAAAAGACTCAAAATTACTTTCTGGATAAGCTGGATTAGGCTCTCTCTCTCTCTTTCTCTCTCACACCGCGTGCGCGAAGCGCCCCAGATTAGACCGGTGACACTGTGGGAGCGAGAGGGAAAATGAGAGAAAAGGAAGGATACCAGTGCGAGGGGGATTGGTACTCTCTTGGTCGTTCCTTTTTTTTTCTCTTGCTCTGGATTCTCTCTCCTTCTTTGCGCGCCCGGGATTTTGTACGAATTTCATTATGTCCGAAATTAAAGGAGGTTAGGCGGCAATACTTTGCGCGCGTGTTTCGTATAGGTAATACCGACCGAGAGTGGCTCGTTCGTGTCGCGGCCGTCTCTCCGGGCAGGCGTTTCAAATGGTTTTTCCACTGGTGCTAGCTGGCTCTGGCCTAATTGAAATTTTTGAAGAGAGAGAGAGAGAGAAAGAGAGAAAGAGGTGCGTTACCGGCTTTGTACGTTGTTGAGAGTGCGCCTGATTTTCCGCAATCAAGATGTTTATAGATCTTGTAACATTTTAACTTTTTAAATTGTATTCATGCTTATTAATTTTTAATAGAGTTACTTACTATTATATAAAAATTTAAAGGATCAATAAAATCGTTAAGAATTTGTGTAAATAAATAGTAAAGTATATACAACTCTTTTACGCCTTTTTAAAACAAAAATTAAACGCGCACTGAGAAAAATATTTACTACTTAATTGAACCAATTAAACCTTTTTGGATTTAAAAAATTTTTAATTTTTTCAATTAAATTTTTAATGTGAGAAAATCAAAGAGAATAAAAACCATAGTGTCTCAGCTTTCACACTTCGATAACCTTTAAAACTTCAGCCATTAAGACAAACGTATACGACCGATTTTTATCATTTCTTATTTTGGAAAATTTTGATGCTGAAAATACTAATAGTGCCGAAAAAGAAGCAAAACAAGAAGAACGCTAAAAACGGAGGATCCTCGAAGTTCCATTCCATTATAGCTTAAGCGTGGTAAAATCGCAAAGTGGTTCTCGTTTCTCTCTGCTTGCTCCTCGAGAACTAGGCACTCTCAGCCGATGGTTCCAAGTTAATGGATTACTCTAAAAAAGAAAGACGTCGTGTGCGCGAGAGAGAAAAAAGGGATCGGTACGGATTCGCATTCAATCCAGGAACATGCCGAGGTTAAAGCAAGAGAGAAAGAGAAAGAGAGAGAAAGAGAGCTGGGAGGGTTGAGGAAGTACACAGAAAGTCACATTAGTAGGCACAACGCGTACGCTGAACTTTAAGAGGGTTGCTTTGTCGACGCCGTTCGCTATACCCTTTAAACTCTCTATCTATCTCTCTTTTTCTCCTGATCGCCCCGGCTTTCCAGCTCTCTTTTTCATGCGCATTTTGACTTTACATGCAACGTTACGAAATGATTAATATTTACATATTAATTTTTTAGTAGTATTTTTTTTTAAATTATTTACTGAATCTTACGACTCATTCGCTGCTGACAGCCAAAGCAGCCAAATAAATCAGTAATAATTTAACATTAATTTCTCGTACAAGACGCCCACTAGAAAGCTTTAAAATAACTCTCGACAAAAATTCTTCCACGAGCGTATCCATCTCACCCTTTTCCCTCGTCTCTCTCTCTCTCTCTCTCTCTTTCAACTTCCTTTCTCGGATGGACGGTCTCTCGGACTTTCCTCCTCGTCGACGTCTCTCGCGTCCGTCGGGCCGACAAGAGAAAACCCGAGGGCGAAACCAAGGAGACGAGATTAGAAGGAAGGAGAGGGGGGCGGGGAGGGGGCCGGCGCGCGCGCGGGGAGAGAGACGACGGCGCGTCATGGCCTCCAGAGACTTGCGCGCTCGGGACACTCGGCAAGCTAAGTCGGAGCGAGCGACGAGAGATTTTCTCTTTCTCTTGTCGCGACGGCTCCGGAGATTTTGCGCGAAATTCTGCGCTTATATTGGGAATCTTAATTAAATTTTTTTCCTCCCGCTCTTTGATACTCCGGCGAGATTATTGCTTTTTTGCTGGGATCGCGGTGCTGGATTGGTTGGAAGATGATAAGAGAGAAATAGGTTTCTTCGGTAATGTTCGTTTCTCTAGAATAAATATTTTGTTTTTAATTTGTTTATGTGATATTTAACTAAAGTATTTAGCTCTTTGATTCTCTAAATTTATCATGACTCATATATAAAATGTTCTATTGGATTTAAAATCGACAGACGATTGTGTAAAGCAATCATAGAATGATAAATTATTTTTAAAACATTTATCAACCTACAAATTCATGCGCGCAATTAATATTTAAGAGTAATTTATCAGAAGCTCGTAAAATCGCGGATTTATCCTTCTTGCTTATTACCTTGCAAGAGGTTAATTTTGCGTCGCACAAAGCGTAAATGAAACTAGCGCTGATTTATGAAAACAGTTTCATAAATTAAAACTGAGCACAATAAAAAGAAAGAAAACATCGAGAGCGACTAAACCAAGCGGCAGAGATACGCGGGCGTAGAGTCTGCTTGTAATGAAAACAGGGAGGAAATACGCGGAATGCGCACTAGAGTGGCTTTACTGAGCTTTTTCTCTCCTCTTTTTTTTCGACGATATTTCGCCTAATTGAGCGTCGTTCATAACTTTCTTATGAGTTATGAACCGTGCTTACGCGACAAACAATATGAAATAACAGCTGTAATTTAGCGAATTATGTTTAAAAATTATAACAATCAGGGAAGGTAGATACGGCTACTTTCATTGTTTATAGATTTTGTTTATATGATAATCATTTGACGGTTTAAATAATTTTTTTTTTCTTGAAATGTTCATTGATCTACGATAAAAAGAAACTAAATTAAAAGTTCCAGTGACATCTAATGTAAAACATTCTAAAATTATTACCGTATTTCCTTTGTACAATTTTTCATAATTTGCCAACTGTGAAAATTTAAATGAAAAAAGTTTTTATATTTTTTCACTATTACTGAAACTGCATTTACGGCAAACAAACGATTCGAAAATAAAAAAAAACCGTCGAATTATCCTGAAAAATCCGCTCTAATTCCCCGATAATAAACCCAAAAGCATCCACTCGGCCCTCCTACCACCCCAAACATTTAATGCCCCAAAAAAAAATAAAATATCCGACGCGTAACGACGTCGATTTTCGAGGACCGGCGCATCCGGCTGCCCGGCAGATTTACGATTCCATCCGAATTTTCTCGTTAATCGTCACCCCGCGCGCGCGCACCCACATAGAGAGGGAGAGAGAGAGAGCCAGGTCGCATAACGACGTTTCGAAAATCCAGCCGAATCCGCGCTGGCTGGCTGGCTCTCGGTCTGGCGTGCGGAAGCGCTCGCGAGTTTTGCCTTTTATCGATTCGGGCGCGGCTTTGCTCTCTAGCTTATGTATGTGCGCCGGCTCTTGTTTGTGTATACACGGGAATGTAGGTACGCGTCTGCGCCACGTGCGCGCTCTGGTACACACGCGAATCGGCGCGGCCGTTCTCCGGGCTCGTGAAATTGATTGCGTTCGTTAATTACGTTCTATTTATAAAAGTTTTACGCGCGCGCGCCAGCTCGTTGCGTGCGTATACGGAGCTTTGTGTGTATGCGTGTGCGTGTGGGGGTAGGTGCGTTTGGACGCTGCGATGTACGTCCCGGGAAATGCTCTCCGCTAATTTGCGAGCCCCGAAATTCGGTAAATTCTTCATCTGTGGATTCGATGGAATAGGCGGAGTCATCGTTTTGAGGTACTTTTACGGTGGATTTGCATTGCGTCGGATTAGTTGGGTGTTATATTTAGAATGGAGATTCTTTAGTGGGTTGAGAGTTATATTTATATTGAAGATGCAGTAGTTCGATTAGTCAAAGCTTTACAAAAGTATTTTCGAAACAGTATGCGTGAAATAATGTTTTACGCATTTCAAAAATTTTTTCAATGCCTTTACATACACTGTATTAAAACTTTTTGTTCAATACAAGAATGAAAATGATTCTTACCTTACATGATTATTATAGTTACTTTGTCCAGATCATAAGCTCGCCTTAGTTCGAGATTTTTACATTTTTATGTGTTAAAAAGTACTATTGTCATAGAGTGTGCGTAAAGTGGCATTTTGCACATTTTTAAAATGCAATTTACACTTGACATATTTGAAAATATTGTTCGATATATGTAAAAAATTGATTCTGACTCAGAGATAATCAACTCTCATTCATGAATCAACTTCATCGCACTAGGAATAAACTATTGAGAGATAAGTAGGTTAATCTGATGATTTTGTTTTGTTTCTTTTGGCATAATAAAGAAGTCTTATAATTACCACGCTAAATTTCACATAATAAACAATATTTACTTGTATATGCAAATTAAAATTGCGTCAAGAATATTAAAAATTGTAAAGAAAACATAAGTGCACATCTATTTGCCCTTAAAAAAAAAAATAAAATTCCCACTGTCATTCCCAACGTGAAGTCCACTAAAAAAGCCTCCACAAACTCCAAAACAACTTCTCACCAGCATCTCCAAACAAAACCGCCTCTAAACTAGCGATAACAATTTTTCCGCCGTCTCTTGTGCACGCAGATAAGCCCGCGTACCTACACTCTCTCTTTCTCCTCTCTCTCTCTCTCCCTAGCGAGCAGCGCGTCGCTTGCAAAATTTATGCAACGCGCGAAACTCGGCGTGCATAAGAAATTTCTATTCATCGATTTCCGGAGCCGCTGCTCGCTCTCTCTTTCTCGTTTAAATTCAACGGCTCGCCGGCGCGCGTCCGCCATCGCCCATTGTTTCTTCCATGGCCGCGTCGCGCGCAGCCCGACGACTACGACGACGCTAGCGTTATCATCCGCGTAATCAGACGTCTCTCTGCCTGCGCGTGTTTTCCCTCGGAAAAGAGAGGGAGAGGCAGCTGGCTTTTATGTATGAATCTTAAACCGTGAGAGCGAGAGCTGAGTTTCGTGCTGGAAAATTGCGAGCTTTTTTTTAGGTGTGCGAATGGAGATGTGTTTTGGTTGGCTTCGTGTTTGGGTGTATTTAATGCTGGGGTTTTAATAATGGTTCGTACTAGGGGTTTTATTATTTCTCGATAAACTTATGTTATACGTTTTTTAATGAAAACAATAATAGATTATTTATATTTATTATACATCCATGATTTAAGTTCATGAAATTATAGAAAACAAGAAGGTTATTAATATATTTAATTTTTGTAAAAATAAAACATTAGAAAATAAAAGTTGTGTAGGTTCTGTCTTCTGAATGATTGATTTAAAATCCTCAGCTCATTTTTAGTAAACAGTAAATTTATCAATCATCTCTCGTAGAACTCAAGTCCGTATAAAACATTAATAACGTGATCGGCTACAAAGCCTACTAGTCGTTTGTTCTTCTACCAAAATGATATAAAGAAATTAAGTATGACTATTATAAGCTTTCAATTACTTAATATTTTATCTCCTTTAACATCAGCCAACCTTCAAACATCCCGCCTTGGAATACAAAACTATTCGAAGACAAGCGATTCTACATTCAATCGAACAGATTTAAATAAAACCAAAAAAATCAAACGAACATAACCGAATTGCTTTGGCGAGAAAACAGCAAGAGCGGAATTTTACAACAACGGAAGAGAGAGAGAGAGGGAGAGCAAACGCGCGCTCAAAGTGAAAGGGAGAGGCGCAGCAGCGAGCAGAGAGAAAGAGCGAGAGAGAAAGAGATACGTAGAACGCGCGCAGTGCGGAGGAGGAGAAGCGAGAGAGGAGGAGAAGAGTAGCCCTCCGATTGGTTCGGAGGCCGCCGCTTGGGGGACACCGCCACCTCCTCCCGCACACACACGATCGATACGCACACTGCCCGCAACTCTCTCTCTCTCTCTCTCTCCCTGTCTCACTCCCACGTTCGCAGCACGTTCGCCGGTCATGTGTATACGTACGAGCGGGACGGAGCGTGTAGGTAACTGCCCTCTGTATCTCCGTGAGTTTCGATTACTCTCGCAGCGCCGGAGTAAATAGCCGCGAGCACGACTGAGAGAGAGAGAGAGAGAGAGAGAGATCGATGCATCGATCTTCAATGTTTGCACCGCGCGAGCTTTGTAGGTGGAGGATAGTTTAGAGTTAACGAGGTTAACTTATGAAGCATTAGGAATGGACAGGGGACGGGAAGAGAGCTGCTTCCTATTTATTAAAGGATTTTTATAAATTATATTGAAAGTTATAAATTGACTGAACAGAAATGAAATAAGAAAATAAAAGTGGATCCAATGTTTCACCGATATTTCACCAATACCATACTCAAAACTGACCAATTGTAAAAGCAGCATCTCTCAAATAGCCTTCAAATAACCGTAAATTAAATTTCGAAACAACTCGTCCCGCCAAAACTCAACAATCCGCCAAAGCGGCGCAACTCTCCAAAAACCCCTCGGCAAACATTAAAACAACAGTCGCGCGTGCCATCCTCGCGCCTCAACTCCGCAATCTCGCTCTACATAATTTGCCGCGAAAACAACGATTACGCCCCCCGTCACCTCCGAACCCATGCAAATAGAGGCATTATACAAATTCCTCTCGAACGATCCGCAGCCTCCTAGGATGCCCCTCAGCCTCTAAAATGCTCCAACTCGAGTAAAATCCTCCTTCATCCGCTGGAAGACCTACAAAAGTGCACATCAGGCTCTCGCGAGAGCCACCGACTGCTCTCCGTGTGATTTATTCAAAGTGAAAGTTGCCCGGCGCGCGCGAGCGTTACACAAACGCGCTCGACAAAGCGAGCACGAAAGAGCGAGAGAGGGAGAGAGAGAGAAGCAACGCTCCGCCGAAAGTTCGCTCTCTGTCTCTCGTGCGCATAGTGCCGAGCCGTTCTGGCATACGCGAGTGCCGGCTACTTTTGATCGGGCCATTTCGAAATTGCGCTCGAGCCCACGTACGGCCGCCATTGGTATTAAGGGGGAAACCTATATCGATTTCGCGGCTGCGCGCGTGTGTGTGGGTGGGAGAAAGAGAGAGAGAAACAGACAGCGGCGCTCTGGCTATTCAGCCAGATGAGGCTCGTGAAATGGGATATTATCTGGCAATGGCAATCGTATAATTTGTTGCCGATGATGGCACGGGCTTTTTCTTCTCTGGGTGCTACTGTCAGCTTGCGATTTTTCTTTAAAGTTATGTAACGGATGACTGATTGGTTTATGTTTGGTGGGCTAGACTTGCTGGTTGTTTTTTGATGATTTGCAGTGTTAGTAAGTGCTGGTAATTAATGAATACGATAATGAGTAATTTCTTATGGACTCAAATTTGATATCGGAAGTCTACGTGAAACATTTAGACTGATGTGGAAATTTTAACTGAATATCAAATTCACAACCCTGAAGCTCAGCCAGATAATACATCAAACGATCGATATCTCAAGTAAAAGCTTATATAATCTTTCAGAAAGACTCGAAAATTACCCACCACAAACAACAAATTCCACCATCCTCCGTTCAAAAACTGACAATCCATTACCCAGCATAAAACCAAAGCAATCAAACGCTTTAAGACGTTACAAATCACCCGGCAGCGCAAAGTCCCAGGAATTCCCGCGCCTCTCCCTCCCGGGCGCGATACAAATGATCGTACTTACACGTCCTCTATAGCTGCGAATTAATCCCCGTCCCGGCTCCGAAATCCGTCGCTCAAGCGCCCGCACCCACACACGTATACATACACCCATCCAACCGTCCAAGCCACAAAACAGCCTCGGATCCTAGGCCGGAGCTCATTAAAAGGCCAAAAGTAAGTCGCTGATCTCGTTACGAGCGTCCCGCAGAGCGGACAATACCGCTGCGCCGGGCCGCCCTCCCAATTGCGGACGCGGAAATGATGTCGATCAAGCATTGAAAGGAGAGGCCTAGTGCCGCGCGCGACATTTCTCACGGGGATCTAAGGGAGGGGATATGTCCAGGCTCCGTTTGGACACTGGGCCACTCATTTTTCACGGCCCAGCGGAGAAATGCCGGCCAAATACTGGCCGCGACGATCACGTGTCGCGCGCGTTTTGTGCCTAATCCAATTGAGGGATCTAACCGGGCAATGAGCGGCGCTCCTTGTTGCCCTGGAATTATGAGCCGGCGATACACGCGCGGCGGACAATGAGTCGATAAGTAGCGTATAAAAGTTTTTTTGTTTCCCGGAGCCAGGCAGGCACAATCTTCCCGCATATTCGCATTGTCCGCGCGGTCAGTATAGACAGGGCGCCGTCAAGTCGACGTGTATATAGGTATATATATAAATATATATATGGGGCTAGGCATTGCTGTGAGGGTGGGGGCAGCGTGCGACATTATTAGCCCCCGGCGTTTACGTAACGACCCGTGAATGTGAGATAGACGTTCATGATAGATATGCCGCAATTAATCGTCCGATGACGACGACGAAGGCGACGTCGACGTTAGGTGGAACGAGAGAGAAATCGTCGGCGAATGACGTGATGAATATCCATCTTATCTGCGAGAGAGCCAACGTGGCTCTGACTTTTTTCCGGGGAAGGTGGGCCGGTAGGCTGGTGGAAATCGGGATTTGATTTTTTAGATTAATAATTCATTTGGATTACGTTTTTTTTCTGACTATATTTTACGACGAATCCTTTTTGATGTTTGGAGATATTAATTATGAATTTCTTACAACAATTTAACTACTTATTTGGAAATCATTGATTAACGGATCTATTTTTAAAAAGATAAATGTATATGTTTTTGAAAAAAAAGAAAGGAAAAAAGATATACTTCTAAGGTTGAGACAATATCAACGCATTATTTATTCCTGTCATATCTGTATAGAGCTTTTAGTATGTACTTGAGAAATGTTATTACAATTATAGTATAATATGTGGATCAATTTATACAATAAATCCATATTCCATATAAATATTATATTAAATATTTTCATTTAAAATACACATATTTTTAAACTTTTAATGTCAGTCAAAATTCATAATAAAACGTTACCGAAAAAGTATCATTGTAAATTCAAAAGTAATGATTTATTTACAACATCCAAAAACTGCTAATGATTTAAAAAATAAAATGAACAGTAATAACAGAGACATCTAAAGACTGATTCTTTTACTCTAAATTACCACGTCTCATCGACAGTTCCTTTCCACCATCTATTCGGCGACTTAGACACGTCACAACTCCCCTCGCCGCGCAAAGTAAAAATAATGACAAACTAATTTAAATGCCCCCTTCCCCATACATTATTTATCCAAAAAATCCAGTCCTTCCATTAATTAATCAAAAAGCCTCCATAATACAGTCCCCGCTGCATCTCCGGCGAAAAAGCTCTTAAAACCGCATTATCTCTCATCAACCTACTTTTCGACCTCCTCCACACGGGGACACACGCGCGTGTAGCCGAAAATGCGCGCCCATTGAATGGCTACGCCGACACTTTACCCCTCCGCTTCTTATTCAAAGCAGTGAGATTTCCATTTTTTTTCTTCTTCTTTTCCCTCTGACCCCTTCGTCGACGGATCGTCCATCACGATAGCCGTGACTTTCGATGCTGCCGCCGCCGCCGCCGTCGATGATAAATAACGCATGGAGACGCGTTATCCGCGCCTCACGCTCCTCGTTGTATGGATACAGCTGGGAATTCCGGAGCGACGTGTCTTTTCCTGGGTACGGCTGAGAATAATAAGAGTGTCGGGGTTTTTATTTTTTCTTATTTAATTTGAATGAGCGGAGCGCGCGGTGTGACATTAAAATGGATGCGTTTCTGGGTGATTCTGAAGGATCAAGTTTTGAGCTGCCTGGTTCAGTGGGTGATTGGATGGTAGTTAATGTAGATTATTTTGGATTTGAGTGATTTTTGGTACAGAAATTTTATTTTAATAATTAAGTAATAAATGAGTAAAATTAATAATAGAAAAAACAAGAATTTTTGTGAATCATAACCGAATTACTAGCATACTGCTCCGTTAACGAAATTATTACTTTATCATCCCCAGTCAGAAAAACCGCCGAGTCTAAACATCTCCACTCACCCTAACAAAATAAAATCCCATTAACTCCTAACAACCAATAACAAACTCGCCGCTCGCGAATCACGAAAAAAAAAAGAAGAGAACGAAGCTCGACATCGCGTCGCCGGCCGATCGTCATCCGGCAGAGCTCGGCTCGACATTAATTCAACCGAGTTTTCATTTACAGCCTTCGTTAAAGAACCGCTCGAGGGGGCCAGCAACGTCGTTGCTGGGATAAGGCGCGGCATTATAGCCGATTAGCATTTTTCTCCAAGAACGAGAGAGAGAGAGAGAGTGCAAAAAAGAGCCGAGACCTCATCCGTCGCCGGGGAAAAATCTTATTTAAAAGTTTTGATTAAGAAAGCGCGAGCGGCACCGCGCATTATTCTCATGCTAATTATGCGCTGGTGTCGCCGCAGCCCCAGCGGGCATTCGGAAATTACGTCAGTCAGGGTGGGGCGAGAGAGGGTTTTTTTCGGGAAAAGCGCGCTGCCAATTTTTTTTTTTTTTTTTTGCTCCCTCTCGACGAGAGAGCTACTTCGTTTTTCTTTGCCGAAGTAGCGCGCGTCCGACTTTTCGCCTCTCGATCTTGATGTTCGTCTCTTCTCCCTCTCTTTCTCTCCTCTGCTTTGCAGCATTGAAAGGTGAGCTGCCGCGTCGAAATCGAATTTACCGCTCGTTCGATTGCTCCTTCCGAGCATCGGCTGAATGCTCAGGGCGAGTCGCCGCGGCATCGATGGGAATTAAAATTTTAATTATGACTGCGGCCTTTTGCCGCTCGCCACGGCGCAGATCAATTTCTTAATTAATCGAGAAACTTAAATTGACATTCGTTAATTGAGGTAACGGGGCCGCTCTTCTCTGGCCTTCCTATTTTTTTCTTCGCGGCTGATTTAGCGGCTGCCCCGTCGATGAAAAAAATCGGCAAGTTTTAATAAGGTGCAAAAAATTCATTTCATCTCTCGCTCTCGCCTTTGATCGGATAAATTGTGTGTTTGTAAGAAGTAAAGTGTAATTGGAAGAAGTAAATTAATTACCGGACATAGATCAATGGGAAATTGTTTTACGATTTTAAAGTAACTGTGTTGCTAGTGAGAAATTTTTTATCTAAACACTGTATTATGTAATAATTTTATTTATTCTTAGGCATTTAATAATTTATAGATTACACTGTAATTTGATATAAAGGGTTATTAGAATTTTGAACTTTCGAAAATTTGATTATTGTTTGTGCTTTCTCACACGTATTAAACAGCTGCAAATTCGAAAAATATCATAGAAGATTATCTAACATCGATAATTTTCAATAAATGCCCGAATACAATATTAGGCTTTAAACAGAATCTAGTTATAAACTAACTGTTGGATTAAACAGGTTAATTAACAGCTAAAATTATATTAATAATTAGTAACATTAAACCGAATAAGGGTTCATTTAATTTTCTATTTTAGAAATTTGGTCAGTCCGTCTAACCATATTCTATCTCCAAGACAAGCCAAGCACAAATTTAACAAGCTTCTCTTAACTACTTTGGCCACATCGCAGGCCACATACTCGATTTATTCAAACTAAAAAATCCTCTTACAATAATCGCGTAACGTCCGATCTCACCCATCCGCAACATCTCGACGATGGCTTTAAACTCCCGGCTATGCTTCTTGTAGTAGAAGAAGACGGATAGAGGAAAAAGAAACCACCCCCTCTGTCGATCCCATTAAGATACGCGAACGTTTGATCCGCAGCCCTTCCGTCCTCCTTTGTAGGTAAATAATCGGTGTAAGGGCTCCGCAACAACAAAAAAATGCGTCCAGATATCGCTCGACTTTCCTTCTTTTTTACGTCGATGGATTTCTCTCTCTCTCTCTCTCTTTCTCCATCGCTCTCTCCTTTACGACTCCAGAACGGGGACGACCCTTCGAATATGTGTTCTCGACCATTAAGGACGAGGCACGCGGTTACGTGAGGGCATTCGCAATGATATTCGGCCGAGGAAATATGGCGCGCGCGCGCGTATGGAGGGTGGGTGTGTTGAATCAACAGCCGAGACGTTTTATTGCCCTCCTAAGCGAAATAATGGGACGCGAGGAATGTCCCGGGTGCTCTACTGATTTTTTTTTAGGGCGTACACGCACGGCCGTGGGAGGAAGATTCAAGACAGATTTGCACGCGGGGGGAGATACGACGTGTCCCGCTGCGAGGGAATGATTTTCTTTTTATTGTTTCAGGGGAGCAGAATGTTCTTTCTTACTTAAAGAAGAATTTTGGTTGGTGGTTGTGATGATGTTTTGAGCGCTTTCTTCACTTGCTTTTGGTTATTGGAAGTTATAGAAAAGTTTGTTTAAATTACGAATTTTTCAACTTTTAATCTGGAGAGGAAATTACATAAACTCAAGTACTCGTTTACTTCGTTCGATAAAAGAATTTGTGAATTGAACAAAGTAAATTGTAATAATATTGCTTTATCGTCATGGATTTTTAGATGTGTAGCATCTAATTACGAACTAGCGCTACGAACGAAACATGTGTGTTCTAGCAATTTTAAAATCTTTATCGCTAATGTAATATCACTATTTGAATTATTTAAAAATGTTGTAAAGGTCGATGCACAGATATCGTAACCACCTTAAGACTTAAATCTAAGCCCATCCGCAACTTAAAATTCCCAAACGACTTAAAAACTAAATCTATGCAAAAAAACACCAATATCATCGCTCTCGATCCTAGCAAAATTCCTACGTCACCGCATCTCCTCAGCACTTTGAAGTCGCGCGCTTTCGCTCAACCTTTTTTCCTCTCCCCGCACGCGTGGAAAATGCGCCAGATTCGCAGAGGAAAATCTCCAAAGAGAGTGCGCGCATTGAAAGAGGAGTGAATTTAAACAAGCTTACGCGCGCGGGCGCCAGAAATAAAGGCAAGCAAAACGAAAGAGACACGGAAAAGAGAGGGAGCCACAAAACCGGATCTTTGCGCGGCATGTAAACCCGCGGAGCGGTTTGTCGTTGCTTGTTCTTT
>JAPYZA010014092.1:0-11063 GCA_030522685.1 Eupelmus azureus | reverse complement strand
AAAGAAAATTGAAAACTAATGTGAATAAGAGAGGAGCGTAAACTAAAGCTATTAACTTAACAAGACCAGCGCAGAGTCTGTAACGAAGCTTCTGACTTCTTGTATAGTCGATGAAAAACCTTTCATCTAAAAAGTTTCCAAGTACTAAGGGGACGTACACGCAACATTTAATGACCGTTACGAACTTTCGCTTCTTTCTATTTTCAATTTGCATGTATTAGCATAGATTGCGAACACCGAGTATTGCAAAAAGTAAACTAATCGACAGGTGCCGTTTAATTGTTAAGAAAATAGTTTGAAATTTAGGGTCGAATGGTTTGTTTAAATAGTCTGCATTTGAGTGTAAAAATTTCAGTCCATTTTTAGAAAAGCTGAATTTAAATGTAAAAACCATTTATTTGGATACGAATGCAGTCAAATGTGAAATTATTCAAAAAAGACTTTAATTTCATTATTCATCCACTTTTATTCCTTAATATTGTTACCAGTTTCGTAAAAAAAGTAAAACTAATAGCAGCAAAATTTGTTTCCTGCCTCTACTATCACATCTCCAAAACATTTCACTATCAAAAACTCCCAAATCTCTCCTAAACTAAAAAAAAATCAATCAAAAACCAAATTATCATCACCACTGCAGCAGCACTTGAACCGCTACACCTAACGGCCCAACCCAGCCCGTCGGCGCCATCATTAATACAAGCTAAAGGCAATCAATTGCACCGAGCGCAAGACCGTGTCCTTCTCTCCAGCTCCCCTCTATATACCGTCTATAAATTTTCCGGCGCGCTTTAATTTTCCAACCGAGCGCGGCTCGCGTCTCTGTCGCGTTAAACAGTTCCGCGGGGCTTTCAACCAAAAT
Organism: Eupelmus azureus; assembly: GCA_030522685.1. Classification (NCBI taxonomy): domain Eukaryota; kingdom Metazoa; phylum Arthropoda; class Insecta; order Hymenoptera; family Eupelmidae; genus Eupelmus; species Eupelmus azureus. The sequence continues at coordinate 10,204 of JAPYZA010014092.1, read as the reverse complement.
CGTTACCATAATTAAATTTCATCGATATATGTAAATCTGGCGACCCGCCGGCCGGAGCGTCCCCGCGCCGTAAATTTTCTATCCCGCGAGCTGGCGCTCATATTCGAAAATCAATTTATAAATTACGCATGTGCATAAATTTACATGCTGATGACTCGAGTCGACTGCTGCATTGCGCTCGTATTAGAGAATATAAATGCTGGATGGTTGGTTGTAGATGTCTTAACGTGGACTTCTTATGGTTTTGAGTGTACAGGTGGATTATGTCAAAATTATTGTAGTGGATGATGAGGGATGTCGATCCGGATGTGCGTGTTTTGTTTGTAAGATTTGCGGAGTTGTAGCTGGCTTTCGTGTAGAGATTTGCTTAATTTGATTGAATTTTTATTTGTATAATTTATTTATGAAATTATATTGAAATATTTTTTAGATTTTTATCACTAGCTTGGGTCTGCTGTTTTGTGTTTTAGACACAAAAATCTTTTTAATTTTAAAAACTATGTGGCTGTAGTGTTCTTTTCAAAAACAACTTTTCCGGTTGAAAAAAATTCATCAAGAAAATACATAGAATTGTTTGATTGGTAAAAAAGATAGTAAAAAAATCAATGAAGAAATTGTATTTTTTATATGATGTACAATTTTTTTCACTTGCACGATTCATTGCTCAAAAGTCTCTCTTTAAAAAGTGTAAAAACCATAAATTTAGCAGTTAAAATGACTAACAAAATAAATAACCATCTTTAAAACGTTATCGTCAATACTTTTTAACACACCTACAAATTTCAGCAGTTCAATGCTCCCATACAATTTCAATATACCATTTAAATTCACAACACTCAATTTATCAATCCATAATCTAAACACAACAAAATAATACCGTCGGATCAAAACCTACTCAAAACTCCAACTCGCACAGCGCAAAATCAATAGCAATTACCATACGAAAATCACGAGCTCCGCCAAGCGACGCTAATGTTGATATAAAAGCCCAGAGTCTCTCCCTCACTATAAATTTGCCATTCTCCACCCCCATTCCTAATACACCACACGCACCCTTGCATCCATATACGTTAAGTCTTGCTCCGTCGCACATAATACGAGCAATCGCAGCGAGAGCAGAGAGACGAGGGTGGCGCAAAACTGCGTGCTCCTTATATCGTCGCTTAGCAAACGTCGCTGGGAGATTGTGTCTATTGTACCCTGGAGTCCTTCTGATGTGCTAGTGTAGTTGTGTATGGGTAAGACGGAGTGTAGGCGCGATTGAATGAACTTATTCTGGATTGTTTGGTGGGAGAGGACAAATGTGAGATAAATGAGGTGAGGGTTTGGGGTGGTTAATCATGTGTTTGTTTCTTAGTTCTGTGTTTTTTGTTGTAATTTACTGATGGTTTTGTTTGGAGGACCCTTCTGTGATTTTTATGCATAAGTTAACTTCATCGATATTTCCGTAAGATTATTTACACTTTTGAAATATGTCAAAGCTTACTTTATATAAAGCATGATTAAAACTTAATTATAAAGGCACTTCGCTCTCAAACAAACCATAACAAAGAGGTTCCTCAAAAGAATAAAAAAAAGAAATAACCAGAAAATTTTCCACTCCTTACACAATAGCCATTAAAGCTTACGCAGTCGCACACCTCAAGGCCAGAAAAAGCTGTTAGCAGCCCAACCATCCGACCTTTACACCTCCGCGCTGACTTAGAGGTGAAAACAGGGCAGGAAACTGACGCGCGCGCGACACTGAGAGCAGAGGAGGGTTAGCGCGAAACATTAATTGAAACTCGGTAATTGGAGGGCCCTCGAAGCCAGCCCAGAGAGCGCCCATTGATATGCATAGGGGCGCGTGTTATTAAAACGAGCTTTATACGAGGGCAAGCGCGCACAAATTAGCGGCTGAAAATAGAGGGGGAGAGAGAGCCGGTAAGGGAAAATAAGTGTGGGACGATGATTTTAAACGAATTTATAGGGTAGAGTTTGGCCGCTTATTTTGCTTGGCTGTGGGGGTGGCGGCGCGCTCGTTCTGGTGTGATAAAGGATGTGATTGAAAATTCGTTATTTTTTAATTGCCTTTGATTTCTTTTAGATGCTTTGCAGGTTGATACAGACATATTGGCTGGCGATTTAATAATATTGATGTGTATTTTTTTAATGCTTTGATGAAAGGTAACATTGACGATTTGTGGAAGTTTTTTAATAAATTTAAAAATATTACTTACGAAACTTATGTAAACTGAAATCAGCGAAACTTGTGTATCTCGTATTAATGAACGATTGGTTTTCGAATTTATCCTCATTCGATATTTTGATAGAATAAATAAAACCTATATATTTTGAATATTCATTTGCATTTTAAACTTAAATCATCCCTCATACTTTTCAATATTTACAAATCAAACTCAAACAAGCACAAAACGATTCATCACTAAATCTACAAACCTTTCGATAAAATAATCAATAAGCCCTTCAAGAACCATTGAATCTAAATAACTGCACTTCAGGGGCGCGTATAAATCGTCAAGAAAAAAACGAGGAGCTTTAACAGCTAAATCTACTGGGAGTAATTAATTTACCGTGTGCGTGCACGCACCGTAACGCCGAGAAGCAGTTTACTCGATAGCCTGACAAACGATCTGTCGGCCAAGCCAAAAGGCGAAAGCGTATCGAAAAGCTTGCGCGCATGCAAGTTTCGCGGCGAATCTAGTTGCGACAACCTTTCGATTTTTCTCGCGAGAAAATGAAAAGGAGAAAGCTGGGTATTGGATTCGTAGCTTTTTCTGGAAAACACCAGTGTAGGAGGAAGAAGAAGAAAATTGATTTTGTAAGTGTTGTTTTGTTGTTGGTGTGTAAGTTTTGACTTACTGTATTCATTAATTATTCAATTTTGTGTTATTATAGAATGGAAAATTAAAAGCGAAATAGGTAATTTTTTCGTAAAGTGCAAGCAATTTTAATTTTGAAGGTTGCTTTCAGTTTTCCAATACTCTTGTAGTATAAAAGGTTATTGGAAAACTGAGAAAGTAAAGTCAATTGAAAATTTCAAGCTATGTAATAAAAAATATGAAATCGTCATAATCGGAGTTTAAAAACAAACTTTTCGACATTTAAAGGTGTTGAATGCCATCGTGTAAAATAAGAAATATCAAAGTTCTTGTGCTGATACAAAACTTTACCAACTTTAAAATTACCTTTTGAACTTTTCTTTTTAAATGCTTTTTATTTCCTTTCATTCAAGGATAAGGATGATCAATAAACAATTTTAAGAAGATTCAAAATCTAGAAATATTAATAAAAATGAAACGATTATAGACATTATTACTCTAGAATTATTTAGAAATGTTTTCAAACTTATTTTTAGAGCAGTGCAAATATTAAATGTCAGTAAAAACAAAGTAGCTTGATCAAACAAAAAACAAATATAACTTTCTCACGTTAAACAAACTCTGCCCACCAAAAGACATCCACCTCTCAGAACCCCTGTATTTATCTTCCTTAAACCTCGCATCCAAATCCCGACAAAAATCTCAGAGAAACCGTATTTCCTCACAACCCAATTCGAAAAACCACCACTCCCAAAAAAAACCGTACCAGCAGATTTCTCTCTTCTAGTCAACCGAGCGCGAATATATGTGGCGGCAAAGAAGAGAACGGGGCGAGCTTCTGAAGTTTTCGCACGGGCGAAGTCCCAGAGCTCTATAGGTGCGGCGAGCTTTTCTTTGTTTTGCTCGCCGCGCCCGTTCTACTTCGGAATTTACTTTTGCCGCCTAGCTTCCGGTGCTTCGCTCGCTTTTTCTTTGCCTTGCGTCCGGCTCTGCCTTTGTACGTGTAGCACCCGTCTGTCTCTGGTTTCGATTTAATCAGAAGACTTCGATATCGAGGAGACGAAGCTGCAAGTATTGTTTTTAGCTTTGTGCTTCTTGCCTTTAGTGCAATCTCGTTATCATCTATACGAGGCTGGCTTTGGCTCGGGTTGTTATAATTCGATAGCTTTGCCTGTGTTTGTTTTTATCCTAGAATAATACCTCTTGTATGGGTCATTAAGGAGATAGCCAAGGGCGCATTCTCGTGTTTATTTTGTCTTTACGTGTAGACAAGTATAATGGAACGTGCGCTCGATTCGGCTTGAGTAAAACTTTGCGCACGAGTCGTCGAGCTCTCGTTTTCTTCGCTCTTAACGGGACGAACTGGCCTTTGTCCAAATTCGCTCATAAATCAGCCGATCGCGAATAAAAGCCATTTCGAGTCGTGGGACGATAAAACGAGGGAATTCTAACGGGACACTTGTTTGCTTATATTTTATTTCAGCTGGGCGATTTTAGTATTATTAGCTGAACAAAGATTTTATTTTGTTAACTATTTTTTTTTAAGTTTTTTTAACATGCAATGGACGCAGAAATAACTGGGCCATTTAAAATAATGAAGTAAATTGTATGATGCAGAAGTGAATTTTGCGAAATTGGATTCATTATTGGAAATCGTTGGCTGCAATGAAAAAAATAAATAAATAAAAATAAAACTCCTACAATTCATAACTTTAGCAGAAGTTTATTTTATTTATTAATTTTTTTATTTAATTTGAATTTGAAATTTGTATAAAAAAGATTGATTTTTTGACTTCTTGTTCTTGACTAGAACCAAGAGACAACGTTGAATTCAAAAAATTGACGGAATATCAAAAATATAAAATTTGTCTCATTACTTCGACCATAACAGTCCACTAATTTTTTTTATACTAGGTTATCCCTTTACTTTCCCATGATTCTTATATATCGATAGAAATTAACAGGTCGTAATTTTTTATCATCAAAATCTCGTTTTTTTGATATAAAACATTTTAAGTAAAAAAGTTTGTGATAATAATAAACATCGATTCAAATAAGTTTCACATTCTATTATTGTGGGACAAGTTTCACACAGATTATCATCTCGATATTGAAAATAATTTCATCCTTTCTTACGTTCAAATTCCAGAAAAGACAATTTTCCTCGCGAACCACAAAAAGCGTCCAACAACTGCACGTATTCGATCTGTTCTAATAATGAAAAATCTCCTTGAACTCTAGATACCCCCACGCGGAAAACAAGGCGAAGAGAAAAAAGACAAAAATTGCAGAGGAAAAGATTGAACGCAAACCGTCGTCACAGTGCAGACCATCCGTGGATGAACGAATGGTCGTTTGTCATCCTGCTCCCGTGTGGTCGATCCTCAAGTTTTGATATAAAATACAGAGAGGTCGTAAGGGGGCGATAGTCGCGAACGAATTGGACAGATGTTTGTTGGGAATCGACGTGGCTTATGAGGCTATGTAAGCACTCTGATGGGTATGGTGGAAGCGTATAGAGTAGAGAAAAGGATAGATAGTGCGAAGTGATCTAGGTAAAAATTTGTTTTATTGTAGAGATTCAGATCTACTTGGCGTTATTTGAATGTTATTTTCGTAATGGGTGCTTAGAGATCATTATAGAAGCTAATTAGATCTGTAAGAAGTTAGATTTGCAGGCGCTTAATTTTCACAACGTTAATAATCTTGAGATAAAATAAAAATACCATCTGAGAAAAACGAAAACTCAGCCAGAACTACATACCTGCATTATCTTTTACTTTGACTCGCTCGTCTCTTCCTGCCTTCTACAGGAGGTCTACATCTTTCTCTCTTCAGCACCCTTCAGCCAACCCTCCGCGTACAACGCGCGAAACGAGCTTTCCATTCATGCGCGATGCGGACAAAAGGTAGGTGAAGAAAGAGAGCGAGAAAGAGAGAGGAAGTTACATTGTTTATTATTAGAGCTAAGTCCGGAGGCTAAGTCTGAGTGTCACTCTCGGCACGCGCAGCTCGAATTCTTTTTGGATTCCTGTGCAGTGTGTGCATCTCGAGGGGATACATTCACTCCGATATGGGGGTAAATATGAATGGAATTAAGTTATTTTTTAGATATTGAAAGATCATTTGATATTAGATGAATTTGAATTTTCGTTTAGTTTTTGAAGTTTGTTTATGGTTCGATTTCAATGGATTGTAATAATTATTTTAATAAAACAGTTTCGAAGTGCTGTACAAACATCATTGTGATTCGAGGTTGACGGGTGTACAGGAATCGCGGGTTATTTTTCGACATTTTTACATTATTTTTCACGAGTTGACGTCGTATTTTCTTTTTGTCGATTAATGATAGTAGCAATAGCTAAATTTTACTTATTGACAGGATTCGCTTATAAATTATTATGGACGATTTGAGGGAAAGCTATATGATCATTCACTCGTGGGAGTTTTTCTGTGATTTTTCCTACAATCCTTTATAGGATAGTTCGTTGAAAACGTTGTGACTGTTACGAACAGTCCTTTTCAGAATAGTTGATTAAACTTCTCGGTATACCTTGAGTTTTCTGAGATTTCATTTGAGAATAATGAGTTGGATTTATTGTTGTTTATCGTCGCTATTACAATGTGATTTTTCCAACAGTTCTTCCAGGGTAGATGGTTGTGTTTATCGGTATGAATTGACGGCGTTTCTCCATTTTTTGAAAGTACTTTTCAAGATTGTTGGTTAGAATTTTCTTTTTTACTAAATAATATAACAAGGAACATATGGGGGCACGTGGGGTGATGTGATGGGTCCTATGGGGGGCGTGGGGGCTACAAGGGGAGGGGTCATGTGGGAGATATGTGGACTCTAAAATAATTTTAAATAAGAGCAATAATATTAAGAATTTAACGTTATTTTATGAAAAAATTTTTAGCAAAATCATGAGAAAATTTTCGGAAATGTGAGAGGGGGGCAGAGGCTTAATGTTTTTGATATAACTATATAATATAAGAAGATATAATAAACATAGCAACTATATAAATATAAATAAATCAAAACTCAGTTTACTACAATTTAATAGATTTTTATTTATTACGATCCTCAATTCTCGATTACCTACTAATTTTCAATTATATATCATTCGAAATTTTGATTAAGTATGAACGTACCTCAAGTATTAATGTACTCACGCAAACGCAAAAAAAAATCAGAAACAATTAATACAACCCACCTTCTTTTCAGAGCCGAATCGAAAACAACTATACATGCCAATCCCCGGCTTCAATGAGAGCAGGAAAAAGACAGAAAGCCGAGTTACTGCCTGGGAAGCTCTCTGTCGAGTTATTGAAATTGTTTCTCGCTCTAACTCAATTTCTGCTGCTGAGAAATGCCGGTGTCGTGCTCTCCTCTTTCGCGCGGCGGAACAACTCGAGCGCGACGAGGAACACTTTGTAAAGAAGAAAATAGAACGTCGGGGAGCGCGAGAAGAAATTGCGAACGGAAAAAAGGAGGCGGGGAGGAGCGAAAGCAGGAATACGAGCGCGACCGACAAAAAATCGCCGCGCCGAGACTCGCGCGCTGTCTTCGAACGAAACTTATGGTCGTTGCTTAGAAAAGTAAGAGCACGCCGCTGGCGGGAGGCGGACGAAATTGTTGGACTACCGCTGCGAGGTTAAAGGGTACGCGAGTATTTTCTTTTTATTATGGCTTTGGTTTGATTTTTATACGTGAGTTGAAGTGAACATTGGTTTGGGATCTTTGCGATATGCTTTATTTTCAATATGTAGTTGGTGTAAAAAATGAGAAGGTTTTTTATTGTTTAATTTAATTTTACATAGCCTCGATGTTTTGAATACATTTTATGATGAAATATTTATTAATTTTAAAATATAATTAATACATTTATTCTGAAGAATCTTTAATTAAAATTTCGCTTAAAGGTCAAAATTAAAATGTTAATTAAAAATTTTTTCAATATTTTTTTATATTGTCATTTACACATATTAAATTGCAAAGATGTAATAAAACATTCTTGTTGCGAAGGCAATATGGTCCATCTAGATTGTAAAATTACAAAAATTTATCAATAACTCTCAACACTTTGTATTCTGATATAAAAGTTAATCCGCCCGAAATATTCGAAAATACGTACATATAATCCCCCGCAAAACTCTCAATCAAACGTGACGTATTAAAAAATATAGGTAAAAATAACCATTACAGTATGTATCAAAAAGGCAAAAGTTGCCGTCAAAAGTTATAAATAGGCAAGAGAGACGAGGAATATTGAAAAAAAGCTTTTCATACCCGAGAGATTGTCAAAGGCTACACGATGCCTTGGATAGATGATATCGCGAATGTAACTCTACCACTGCCTGTCATTCGCACTTACTATATGATAGAAAGTTGATGGCAATAAAAAGGAAAAAAGTGACGAGCAAATAAAGTGATTAAACAATTCCAGATATTTTTACAGATAATTCTACGTAAATTCAATGTTTGAATTTTTCAAGATAAAAAACTAAAGTATTTTTATTTTTTTCAAAAATATTTTTTGAAATCGACATTTTTCTTTTTCTTTTTTTTGATAAATCATGATACAAAAAAGATTTCTCAAAAAGCAGTCACAAATTGAGAGTCAAAAAGAACTAAAAAATTTAAAGCTCTTCCATCCATCCCGCTAGTTTGATTAAAATATTTCGTGTTAGCATTTATCGTACTGGAAAAATCAAATATTAAACTACCCAACCGAAAAATTAAACTTTTTACTTGACTTTTGAAAAAAGTTATGCATGTTTCTTTACAGGAATAATGTATCTAATAAAATAAAATTACGAAAATATTATTATTTATTAACTTCAAATAATAAAAAAAAAATGAGATTTATTTCGCTACTGATTTTTTTTTCTCAAATTTGAGTTAGTCTGAAAATGAGAAAAGTGAATTATGTCGTCGGCATGCCTGCGTGCTGATATCGGCGGGCGTAAACTATTTTAATTTCGCCAACTTTTGAGCGGGCAGCTGCAAATGAAATTATCGTTATGCCTTCAATATGACGTTCATTTCTCTTTTCTAAAAGTTTTTGTCGGAAATACGATAATCTGATCGTTTTGTCAACCATACCAATGTGATTTATGTACAAAAGGCTCAACGTCAATTTTCATAAAATCCATTTAATTAAAAAAAAAGGTTATTAATACAATTTATATGATGTAATGTGTATTCATCAGGAAAATGAAACAAAATTTTTCCAGTTTCAATGACATGGAATTTATTTCAATGACATATAATCTATATATGATTTGTACGTGACTTACACCAGTTTAACTTTGTCTAATTTTAAATATACTCTTCTCAGATTTCATAATTAATACGTGAGTTTTATTAACTTGGGAATTTCAAAGAATTTCATATATATCTTGGTAGAAATTTATCCATTTAAAATGATTAGAGACTAAGAAATAGCATTGAATCCATTTTTACTAGATGTTAACTAGCCATTAAATAGTATCATTTATACTCGTGTACTTTTGTAATTATTTTTAATTATAGAATGATATGATTCAATATTATACCAATATTATCAATTAAAAAAAAAAAAAAATGTAATGTTGAACACGTACTTTAAACATATTCCATTAAATTTCATTTTAACAAAGTTATTCCCTACGACGAACACTGTGTAAATTTAATAACACACCTCCGTAAAATTTCCAAACCCAATACAAAAGCACTGTCCCCGACTCTCAAACTAACTCTTGTCCGAGCCTCGCCTACCCAACCTGCACATTTAACGAGCCCATCATCGATGCCGTTCAGCCATAAAATTCAGCGCAGCCTCGCCAAAACTCCCCCGTCCTCTGCCATCCCCCTCAGCACCCCCGAAACACACCAGCCGCTAATGAGCTGCAGTCAAGCATGAGCCAAGCTCCGGGAGCGCATAGAGCGAATTTGCATCGAGAGACCGTACTGAGAAATTCATCATCCAGGTACGTACAAGGATGAGAGGAAATGGACGCGCGAGTCCCAGGCGTCCTTTGTGCGGGGGCGGCCAGCAGCAGTATATGATTCCTCGCACCCTCATACATATTGCACGAGGCTTCGACTGCCGAGCGCCGCCCGCTCGTCCACTTCGCCGGCGTGAATTATTTAATAAACTCGTTACCGGCCCCGTGGATAAGCGAGCAGGGGGGGGAGGCTGCTTCTTTCGCTCGGCTGTGTACGGCTAGAGTAATAAATCGCCAACGACGAGGCTCTCCCTTTCATTATTCCGGCGTTTCTCGCAATTAATTGCCCCGCACGCGCGCGAATCCGACGATGCGTGCGCGTGACGAAATTACCGTCTATTGCGCTTTGCTCTGTCGTTCTTCTTTTTTTCTGTGATGGATTGTTTGTTTCG
>JAPYZA010014091.1:0-11853 GCA_030522685.1 Eupelmus azureus | reverse complement strand
TAGGTTTTAAACTTTTTACTTCCAGATTTCACACTTTTGAGTTTAGAGTGTACAAGTCAAAGATTTTGTCAAATATTTTAATATATCTTTTCAGCAATTTTTTTCTCATCAGTTATATAACGTATTTTATTTCTATTGTATCGTTTTCAGTGCTGTAACATAAGATCAAATCATTAAACATTTACATGTTTAATCTGTTTTTGTGCATAAACGATAAGTGGATTTAGCCTTTTACATTCTGAAAACACAAATAAAACCAACTTTTTAAGCCGTACCGGAAATCTTTATCTTAATTTATAAGTCTATCTCTAATCCAACTGAATTCTGGGTTTAATTTTTTCGCACGACCTCGATGATCGTACCGTTTTTATTCAAATGATCCAAAGTAAATTAGCATCGAATCCGAATCATTTTTGCATAAATTTTTGATCTATTAGAGTATAAATATGATCAAGAAATAGTAGGACAATGACGTACCTCTTTTGTTTGGAGTTGCTATTTGAGCACTGCCTCGGGCACAAAATCGAAGAACGCGAATGTAAGACCAGAGCAAACAGTAAACACGTGCTGACAATCAGATTATTATAAATATTTGTACATGTTGTATTCACGAGTGAGACTGTTATAATTATTTGACAAGAGTATAAAAAGCATGCGTAGCGACCGACACGCATTCGACAACGCATTCTCCGATTTTGCACCGTGGTCATACTAAAATAGCTCGAGCTGCACGAGGCTTTGAGCAAACGTATACGCATTGACTAAATTAACTCCATAATAATCCATATATAAAAGTAGTTACGGAAACTTGTCTGTAAAAATAAATAAGTCTTGGAATAGCTTTAAATTATATTTACATCCAAATCATTTTTTTTATCATTTATTCCAGTCATGTTTGGTAATCTCCAATATCCTTTACTACCATTTTGTATTTTACAAACTGTGTTATACACACACACCTTTCACAATCATCCACAATCGCAATTAGACATCATTAAACAAACCAATCCCCCAAAAAACCAGAACTAGTTCCGCAACCACCCAGCGCGTCCAAACCTTCGCAAATGTCGATTTTTCTCACGCGATAAAAAAAAAGATCCCACTCTCCACTAACGCGCGAGCCAATCAAGCAGATCTCCGATACCTCCTGAAGTCACTCTCCACGACAATCCGAAACGAGCGCAACTCGCATCGACAGGGAAGCCGAAAAACCAGATCCTCGCTCGCACAATGAAACACCTCTCGTGTCCCGGTCCCTATATACAGTAGTCCCACGGCGCGCGCCTGAGCACGGGACAAACGGTAAGAGGCCACCCCCTGGGCGCAGGAACACTGCCAGGGGCGTAGCGCGACAAACACGCGGACACAATGTTGGTCCAACTACACGGCAATTATTATTCATAAGCTTTATAATTAAGGGGCCGACGGGCCGCGAGCTTGCGTCTATCTCGCATCTTTTCGCAGGCCCCGCGGCGATCGGCGGCGAAGACGTCGGTGCCGTTGATCGGGATGGTGTGTGTGTGTGTGTACCTATGTGCTTGTGTCTGTGTAGAGAGAAATTGGTAGACTTGAAGAATGGGGGTTAAAATGATTGTGATTGTTATTTTTTGTTTGGGTAAATTAATTATTAATGTTTGTTAGATTAGATGTTTTCTAGATTAAAATCATTACAAGTACAAAAAGGAAATGGTAACTGTCATCATGCAGTACATGAAATACTTAAAGAATAAAATTTTTATCAACTTTTTGTCCAAGTAATATTAGCACGAGTTTTTCAAATTCTAAAAAATAATAAATTATCTTAATTTTGAACTATAATTGGCCTAAAATTGTGACAATACGTCATGTAACTATCTATTCCTGAATCAATACTAGTCAATATCACAATTAAATAAATTTACAATATATACTTTTTAAATTAATAAATTATAAGTTATTAAAATACAAAATAACATAAAAACAGTAGCAATTAGCCCTTCCACATCTCCTCAATTGTCGTACCACAATTTCCACATTTTTCAACACTAAAACCACTGAATAAAAATCTCACCATTCTGTCAAAATATTTGGCCACACAATCTACACCCATTCAAATCAAGAAAGACATTTCGCGCACAAGTACCTTTTCTGAATCGCAAAAGAAGTCCGCATCCGAAGATTTCATGCCACAATTACATCAGACATTCTCAAAACTCATGCTGAGTCATTGTCCAAGGTTCCGCCATTGAACACCGAGTGACAATGACCCAGAGCGGAAAAGGACAAAGTCGTGTCAGTCTATTTCCTGCTCATCAGAAACATTTTCAATTCGCCTTTCATTGCGCGCGTAAGCCTTGTCGCTGGTTAATCCCGAAAATGTATGGGTTTGTGCTCTTGGATTGCGTATGTATGCGGAAAAACCTCGGTGGATGATTTTTCGAGAAAATACATTTGAGCGCTGGCCTTCGGAGCAAAGCTTTCATTATGAGTGCGGAAAACATTACGACAATGCGTCATTAGTGGGTGGGACACTTTTAAGAGATCCGGTATATTTTGTCAGCAAGTATGATTGTATAGAGTTTTATAATTATAGTGTTGATCTACAGGTATAACCTTTAATTATAAAACTATTATGACAAAAACAGAAGAATTTATTGATAAAATATTATTGTAATACTCTAGTTAATAACTAAAAAAAAAATAAGCTTAAACACAAATATCAAACTGGTACTACAAATTTTGAACAAACACAATAAATCACCCACAACAGTATATTCCCTCACACCACCTTCCAAAACCAATCCAACAATTAAAACCGCTCATCCAACCCAACATCACCGCGAATCCATCACCTCATCTCCAACCGCTCATCCACCCAGAACCAACAAAGCGCAAAAAATCGCGCTCTCTCAAAAGTCAAGAGCCGCAAACACACACGCGCCCGTATACTATTTTCCAACCGAACCACAACCCAGCGAATCATTAATCGAATCATCCCATCGTAACACGCGCAGCTCCCACGAGTGTGTAGCGCGCGTGCGGCCAGGGCCTGCACACTCTAGGGTCATCGCTTTAACGCGGCCCTAATGCAACCTTAACGAAGGCCCTTAATCCAATTTCGTGGAAAGCGCGCGCGTCGAGGTTGACCGGAAGCTGTTCTACCCCACTTTTAAACGGGCTCGCTCTCCATTATCCTCCCCTGGCGCGCTCGGATTCGCATGAATGGGCGGCTTTTCACGGCAACGTGGATTCGGCGCTCCCATGCCGAGAGATTTTTAAGAGAGAACGAAGAGAAAGAGAGAGAGTCGTACCTGTCGAGAAAATTCGATTTTGGCTCTTGTGGCTTTTACGAGTATTGTCGAGGAGCAGCGCGTGTCAAAAGGCAGCGGGAACCTTGAGAGCTTAGAGGCGTGGACGAGGAGTCAAGCGTGTGTGTGTGTGCATGTGTGGGCTAGGAAGACTAAAGAAATGGACGCGCATGGAGAGGAGCTGGGAGCGAATGCGCCAGCTCTTAGGTAAATGTTGTGCGTGCCCAGCGGAAGGAAAAGAGGATGTGGAAGGTTGATGCTCGCAGGTTTCTGATTGAGCTCTTTGTTGGGGGGTTGTGAATGCTGGGTTTTGGGATGAGGAGGTTTTTGATTGGTGTTAGATCGATGGGATTTGTTGGTTCATTTAGTGCTTTTTGGGATTGGCAGGATTTATGTTTTTGGAGGAAATTTGATGATTTTATGCAGTAGAATTGCACTGAAAAGATTCTTTAGTTTTAATAATCAATATTTTTGGTTTTTCATCATAAAGAAAAATATAGTTCTGAAAAAGATACAATTTGGTTACTAATTGTTTGGGTTACATTACGAATACTCCTCACAGATACAGTGCCCTCTAGTCTAATAAAACTTTTCTTATGCAATTTCAATTTATTTATCATGTATTGAAGTCAGAATAAAAGAAGTTTTAAAAACTTAATTTAAAAAAAAAATTTATATTGTTAAATTGTAAAAATAAAATTATATTTCGTCAGATAAAATTGAACGACACGAAGGCATCAGTCTTTTATATGCCACTAAATTTAAAAAAATACAATTTAAAAAATTAAATTAAAAATTTTTGTGACACACTTTAGTTTTATTTTTGCAATGTAATAAGTAAAATTCTTTTCAAATTAATCTTGAATATCGATTATAAGTGGCGAAATTTCGTTTAGTACTTATTCCTTTTTTTCGGCTGATTTCTAGTACAATAAATCAAAACTGTAGCTTGATCAACAAAACATCTTTTTAACGTAAACATTTCACTAAGAAAGTCCAAACTAAAACTTCGATAAATAGATTCCCACATTTAAACATCACTAACCCAACACATCAATACAATCTAAAACAACAAATTTTAAACACGAAATTCCCAATCTCCACCCAACACCCCCTCAAAATCCAAGTTTCGAATCTCCCATAAATCAAACACCACTCACCCATTCCACACATCACAAGTCCCTCAAAATCATCCCGCTCCGCTCATCTCCTCCTCGCGTCACTACTCAACGCCATCAGGCATTCCCCGCAAAAGAATCGGCCGAATCGCCTATAAAGAGTCATTAAAAACTTTCGAGTCAACAATCTCCCATCCAGGATCTCCCCCTCCATCCTCACCTCGCGGCAGGCGACACCAACTGGGAATTATCAGCGCGAGAGAGAGATCCGTTATCTCGTCCGGGGTGGCACGCGCGCCAGACTTATTCCCGATGCGGACGCTGAGATGTATATATGTATAGCTCTCTCTTGCTCTCCCACGTGTCCTTTATGCGATATAATGGAGATGTCATCCTGTCGGCGCTTTGACAACCCGGCCCGTGTAGCCGGCTATCTGACCGTCGGCTGGCTCGCCCTTCCAGAGCGGAAGATTATTCCGGAGTTGGAGCTTCCGCGAGCGGAGAGAGAGAGAGAGAGAGAGAGAGAGCTGTAAGCTGCTTACACGTGTGTTTTGTTGTCTTTTTTTTTTATTTTTGTTTTGTCGGGATGGAGGATGTTTTTTTCCGAGGGGGTGTGATTAGGTTGGGGGGGAGCGTCTTGGGAGGGTTGGGGTGAGGGTTGGTTATATTGAGGTTTGGCTTGTTTTGAATATTGGATTTGGGAAAGGGATGTGGAGTGAGGGTCGGTTCGATGACGTGAACGATGACGTGAAAATAGCATCTGTATTAAAAATTGAGTTGAATTGCTGTGTAGAGATTTGACTATGGTTAGGGCTGGATAAGCTTTACGAAAGAACTAACATTTTATGGCTGAATCAATAATTACATGACAATGGAACTCTTAATGTTTTTGTAATATGAATGCTTTGCATGAAAATTACAAAGGACCTATCCCATTCTCGATTCTTCAAATAATTTTTATTAGATTATGTTCCAGACCAAAAGCATCGTTACTAGTTAATACAATCACATAAACAACCAATCTAAAAAGAAACAATTAATCCAAAAACCTTATCCCACACAATCACCATTATAAAACCAAAAATCCAAAACAGCCCTCGTCAGCCTCGTATAATCAAGGATATTCACAGCGCGTCGATCGTCGGCCTTCCGACGGGCCGCACGCGCTCCCCGAGTATTTAAGATCGCTCGATAGAGAGCCACGTGCCGATGGGACGTATTGACGCTCTCGGGCTGTCTCTCTTTCTCAGGATATATTGCCTTTTAAAGGACTTTAAGGGCCTCCTTATCGACTGGCGCTCGTCATTGAAACGGCCGAAAGAGCTCGGCTCGCGCGAAATTTGCTATGTAAGTACTCGTTCCCTTTTTTTTTGCGAGGGCGATGCTAATCGACGTTCTCCATCTGCAGGATCTGCAGGACTTTGTGGGAGTTTAAAGCTAGATTTTATCGGATTTGATTTCTTTTAGTTTATGGATGCGCTAGTTGTTTTGTGTTATGAAGATAGTGAAGTGTGAGAATAGTTTTTGTCACCTCCAATGTCTTTAGTCGATTGAGAATTGTATGGGTACTTACAGTATTTAAAAGTTTTCAAATTCACGTATTACATACATGAATTACTATGCGCAATTTTAAAGTTAACTTTAAAATTGCGTAGTAACCAAAGTTTTTTTCGTAAATAAAAATGATCTTCATTAGCGTAATACGAGCTCATTAAAAATTTAACTAACAGCAGTTAACAACAGCAGTCCTCAACATTAACAAAATAAATTTCAACCCCAACCCCAGCAACCCAACCCCTCCCACTCCAATCGCAATCGCAACAAATCACACCGCACAATGCAGTCTTTCCGACTTTCCTCCGAATCGCTCGCATTACACTCGCGATAAATCAAATCTCCGCCAAACTGCATACTATACCCAGAGAGAGGCGCACCGACACGCACGCACCCATATAGATACGCTAACCGATAGCAGCGCTACATATACCTTACACCCTTGCCCCCACACGCAGCTCCCTGCGTACACACATGCGACCCCGGCTGGGACATTTTGTATAGAAAATAGGGGTGCGCGCGAGCGTTACAGCGCGTCAGGTCCGCGATACCGGCGCGATAACGAGGCTGCTGGCTCGCGGAGCGGCATCGGCGCTTTTTGCGCTATTTTCTTGCCGCGCCGCGCGGAATTTCTCATGGGAAAGCTGGCCGAGGGAGTGGGAGGGGCCGATGTGGCACTGCGGCGAAATCGATTTTTCGAGTCGATGCGGCGAGCGAGCGGCCTATATTCGGAGGCTGGGGTAATTTGGAAAATCTGTGATGGAGAGGTTGGGGTGAGGGGTTTGGGTGGATGGTTTTTTGGAGGGTTTGAAGGTTTTAGCGTTTGTGGAAGGTTAGTTGGTTTCGAATTGTTAATGGCAATGAAAATAAAAGAGTGGAATAGATGAAAATCAATGTAATAGTAGTATGGTTGTACCACTTAAGAAATCTTGTTGGTAAACAACCGCGAATAGTGGAATTGATTTGTCGGGCCTCTCGATACCTCTGACAGCTGAGGAGCGGATGTCATTGATCTTGGTCTCGATTTATTTGGACTACATTTATTTTGTTTGTTGCACGCTGCTGTTATTGTGTTATATATAAGTAGGTGAGAATGTATGTTTGGTAATTATTTTTTTCTTTTTTTTTATAAATTGATAATTGCGTAAAAATAAAATATTGCTATGCAATTATACATTATAAACTCAAACAAGGTGAAAGTGGGAAACTGGAGTTTAAAATTTTAAAACTAATTCTAAAACATAGTTACATCAAAAATCAATAATACAAGATATTTCTGAAATTAGCTTCGTTTTATAAATAATTTAGTATTGTACAACATAACTGTATTTTAGAAGCTTTTACTCGCCAATTACCTTCACTTAAATGTATATTTGAAATGTTAAAACGTTTTTAGTTAGCACATTATTTTTTTCTTTTTAGTAAATATATTGATGTTTTTTCTAATATTTCTAGTTAATTCTAATTTTCTTTCTAATATTACAAACATTGTTCAATAAAAGTATACAAAATGGTGTAAACTTTCATTTAAAAGACATCTTATAATGAATAATAGAGCAAAATTAATTGGTAAAAATTTCGATAAATAACTAATTCATATAGAATTTAATATAAGTATTATTTATTATTTATGAGAATATGCAAATATTACATGCTTTAATATTATCGGATTTAATAAAAATATTATCGAATTCTTCTCCGCGATAAAAATCGGCCATAACATTTCCAGTGTTTATTATTATTACATGAAATAGAAATCAAATAGCTTGCGAGTCATATTAAAAAACAAATACATTTAATTATAATATGCTAAAACATATTATTGAAATCAAAGAATATTCTTTCATACGGTTATGTAGCCAATCACCTTTATAAAATATTGGAATAGTTTCTATTGCTAGCAGTTTAATTCTGTTTATGATTGGTTTAAAAGAAAAGTTCATTTGTTATTTATTTACATTTTATATTTGTGAATGATAACAAAATCAACGAATCACACCCCAGGCCGCCTAGCAGTCGCTTAATTTAGTTTTAAATAAAATAAAAAAATAATCGTCTTAAATATAATATGATAATGAAATCAAAGAATATTTTTTGCTACATTTATGCAGTTAATATATTTTTTTTGTCCTGTATTGAAGGAGAAAGTGCATTATTTGAAATTGAAGATATTAACGAAACATTTGACATAACTGTAAGTATATAAAGTATAGTTTATAAATATTACTAATAAAATAATGTGATACAATTTAAATTATTTTAAGAGAGAAGTTATTAAATGCAACTTTAATGAAAATAAGAGTAATAATATTATCTTCAGTGCCGAAGATAAAAATGATACTGCTTTGATACGTTCATTATTTTCATCGGTAATTCCTATAAATTTATTCAACGGAAATGATTATAATTTTTTCAAGAAATATAAACGCTTCCATAGATTGGATACATTAAATAAGTCAATTATTAGAAAAAATAATTACCCAGCAACCAGTTTCATAATTATTATTTCATCTAGAGATATCCTAAAAACGATTTTGGAAAATATTTGGGACTCGATTTGGTGGAATAACGAAGCATTATTTATTCTTATTAATAGAAAATTTTTAAATAGTTGTAAAACAGTACGTGAATTTTTTAATTTGATGTGGACTTTTAGTATATTATTTGTTGTTTACATATGCCTTAATTTAGAGAATCAATTACAACTATTTACTTTTAATCCTTACTCGATGAATGCACCGAAATTTTGGAACCTAACGCAAAATAACACAGCTCAATCCTGGACGTTACTGGAACATGAGTTTAACTATCCAAATATTGTTTATAGTTAGTAAATATATAATAATGTATTTATTTGTCTATAAGTGCTTCAATTTTATCCTTATTTTTCGAAAAAATGAGGGTGATAAAAATTTTCGTACGATCTATATTTTTCGTCCTTTAAAAATACGGTGCTATCTTACCCTGGTAGAAACGTTCCCCATTTTTTGGCCAGCGAATGGCTAACTGTGAAGAATTAGACATCCATTAGCCTAGTTTTAGACACTTGGCCAATTTTATTGGTGAAATTTCTACCAGGGTAGTAGTTCTATATTTTTTATATAATATTTTTATATATTATATTATTAATTCTATTTTTCTCTATACAATAATCGTAAACTTTTATGTGATCTGGGTCATTCTGTATTTTCGTTCCCTAGGTGCGTAATATACTATAGCACTTTTTATCTTTTAGACCGATTTTGCATTTTTGTGATGGCTTTTTTTTGTGTATCGAGCTCGCTAGTCTCAACTTAGTAACTTTAGGCTAGTTTCTTAGGTATCGTAAAACGGAAAGATGTTTCCTGCGTTACGAAAAGATTTTTATTAATTTAGCATTTAATAAAAAAAATATAATTTGTAAATAATTATTAATTTAATTAATGATGTTTGAACAGATTCTTTATTCTGCAAAAATTTATTTTTTGATAAACTAAAAAACTTGAATGGTTACACCTTAAAAACTAATATAAATAAGGGTTACAATTTCACTAACTATTACGATGTAACTAAACAAGGATACAATCGATTTATTGGTTCCACTGAAATTGTATGTGTTGCACTAAATCATATTAATGCAACTTTAACGGTAAAATTGATGGTCTCCAGTGGATCAGTTGGAGAATCTAAAGGAATAATCAAAGATTTACTTACTAAAACAGTGGATTTTTCGTTGAATAGCTTTTACTTACGAGCTTATTGGAGTGCACATACTTATCCTGTTAATACAGATAGACTTTTGATTGTAACTCTAAAAAATACATTAACCATTGTTGATAAATTTCTATTAGTTTTTAATAAAAAAGTTTTAATCATCTTGACAGTGTTATGCTGTGCGTCTATAATTTCTTTAAAATATATTTTACGATCATCAATATCAAGCGCAATTTTAGATTTTTTACGAATGTTTCTAAACGTTTCAACTTTAACAAAGCCAAGAAATACTTTCAGTAGAATTGTATTAGTTCTTTTGATCTTTGCTACATTTACTCTTAGTATATATGTTCAAAGTCTCTTAAATGCAATCTACACCATGCCAGGATATAGTTCGTTCATAGATTCAACAGAAGACATTATCAAAGCTGACCTTGTAATTTACGGAGGCTCAAGTCTTTTAGAGATGATGTGGTATGAAGACATTCAAGAACGTTTCAAGAAAGTAAATACATTTACAGACTGCATTGATCGTCTGCTTATTGGAGAACGTATTGGATGTCTTACTTCTGAAGAGTATCTAAATGCTTACGCCTATCATAATAATATCATACATAAAGTTCGAGATTATAGCACGGAAAAAGGTTGCAGTTTTTATTTTGCAGATGATTCGCCATTACTTTACAGGTTTAACACACTTTTACATAAATTGAATCAAGGGGGATTCGTGAAACTTTTTGATGATCGTGAAAATCATCGTGTCAAAATAAATCATTATACAGTTTACCAAAGAGAAAACTTAAAAATTATACAATTGATGTTTAGTTTTTATATTTTAATTGCAGGTTGGACATTAGCACTTATAGTACTTTTAATTGAAATGTTTTTTTCGTATTTACTTAATGTCGCGTTAAAACATTCCCATCTTAAAAAACTCTTGATGAGAATGTTTAGTTGTAAATAAAATAAGCACAAAAATCTACTGTATTTGAGTTATTATTTCATTTTAAGACTGTAATAATTAAAAATAATTACGTAATGAAAATTGATTTTTTTAATGAAAAGAAAACAACAAACAGATATAGTTTTTCATAATAAGAATTACTTATTTGATTTTGTTGTAAAATAAATACTATTTTAATATTATATTCTAATCCCAAAAGCTTCGTATTCTGTTTTTTTTTGGGTAAAAGGTGGTAGATTAAAAACGAAGGTTCGAAATTACATTTACAAGGAATGATTTGAAACAAATTCAATTCATTAATAATTAATGACTATAATATTATATAATAAAGTTCTTTTACTACATATGATTTATTAAATATTTATTATAGTAATTGCTATTAAATAATTAATGTTTGAAATTACTAACTATTAAGAAGTCAACTTTATTATAGATTATTAAACATTAAATCATTAGCACTTTTCACACTGCGATTATATATTGAAGATCATTAATGGTCCGGAGCAGAAGCCATTAAAGTCTGCCTACAGCAAACCAAGGGTGTTTTGGACGCTGACGTCTCATTGACAGTCTTTGCCAGGTGTTTCTTTAAATTGGTCTTGATTACGAAAATTCCCACATCAGGGAATCAACCTCGGCAATATATTTTTCAATTCAATCTCTACATTTTGAACGTCAATTATTTATTATTTATCCAAAAAAAAAGAATTGCACGCTACAGTCTAAATTAACAAATAATTTTTCGTACAATAGAAACAACCTTCCCGGCGTTGTTACCTTTCGAGTTGACAAAACAACCTGAATGGAATAAACGCATACAGCTCGCTGACGCAGAAAAGAGCGACTTTGTTCTCGCTGGAATCTCAAAGCGCAAGTTTTGCACTCAACTTTCGAACTTGTATCAAAACGCGAAAGCCGCCCCATCAATTAAAGCCACTTTACCTCGTATAAATTCCCATCAGCAGCTCCTCCACTCCTCGCAAACAATCGCGCGCACCTCCTCTTTATTAACCCAAGAGCCAACCCTCCCAGTCCAAGCCGGGTCTGAAAAAAAGTAAAAAGAAACAGCGCCTGGCTATCGCCAAGTAAATGTAACGAACGGAGAGAGAGTTTCCAGTCAAGTGACCGCGCTGTAAAGTCAAAAGAAAAATCTTCCTTCTCCCGCGCGCACAAAAGCCAAAACAGAAAGCCAATCCCCGCTACGGCAAAACTCAAGCAACAAACCTGCAGCTACCAG
>JAPYZA010014085.1:0-14384 GCA_030522685.1 Eupelmus azureus | reverse complement strand
TCCTATTGTCGCTCGACTCCAAAATCTCACCACTCAGTCTCGCCTCTCAATTCACGCACGCACCCATCCCATACATAAGCATCACGTTCGAGCTAAAACACCACCTCGTAGCCTTCGACTGACAGGGTGTGTAATTTCGGAATTCCAGTAAGCACCGGCCGTTAAAGCCACGGCTTCGAGCCAGCTCTAAAATACGGAGGCTTGCCGAGGGAGGAAATGAAGCTTATTCTAAGCGCGCAGGACTCGCCGATGCTACACGCACCTGTCGGGAGTAGTAGAGCTAAACGAGGGCGGCTGGTGTGTGTTGCTTAAATTTCGCACGGTACTGGGGTATTTTCATTGAGCGAAATACGCGTGCAATTTGGAGAATGTGTTCTTGAGAGTAAGAATTCGTAATTTTCTTTTTTGGTTTAGGGCTACTTGTGCTTTTAGTCCTTTGAGTATGAAATCTTTAATTAAAATCTTGGAAGGTTTCGAGCTTTATGCGCATTAATTAGAATTCGCGAGTAAAAAGTTTTAGCATTTATGTGAATTAAGATTTTTTCATCTTTTTTTTTAGTTCTACCAGTAGCTTTTTTTACTTACAAATAAAAAATGTGTACCTTTCTGGATACATTTTTTGTAACAAATTTTTTCAACTGTATAACGAGCGTACTCTTACCCCTTTAATTCGCGCTACTTTTATTCTACGAGAAGCTTAAGCTCTAAGGGTTTCGTCGACAAAGGCACGCCTTTTTGTCAAAGGTCTAGGCTAATTAGAGGCAAATGACCTTATAAAAAGATTAAGCCATTTACGTTCATAATTGGTACAATCTTTCATTGGCTAGAAAGTACGTAATTTCTATCTTAATTTAAAAAAACACAAAAATTCTATATCTCGAATAAGAAATTTATATTGAAGAAGATATATAAAAGATTCAGCCTTATAGCCATAAACTTTCTAAAACAAAATAATTCATTCAACACAAATAAAAATCAGAATTGATTTTAAAATAAGTCAAGCTCTAATTATCTCCAATCTCCAAACAACTCTCCCTAAACCAAAAACAATCCACCTCCCTCAAATTTCTCCAAACACAACAATGTCTCAATCAGCCTGCAAACTCACTCGGTATTCAAGAAACAAAGCTCACTCAACTCGTCACGCTTCGTCAACTGTTTCATCCCCTTAAAACTCTCGGAACAAAACGCATTCGTTCCACCCACGCAGCATCCATCGGCATCCAGAATCGATTTTACTCCCGCGAACAAAGTCGTTTTCCCGAACACACGCACCCCACGGGAGATGAAAAGCCCGCGATCCTCCGCCTAATCACGATCTGTGTACTTTACGATTACGCGCCGAACTTTCGGGCGTGTTTACCTTTTTGCAAGGAAACTTTGATGGCGCGCGCTTTTTCCCCAGCGGGGGAGGAACTTTATGGCTTTCCGATATAGGATTTTAATTAAGTTTTTGAAAGGGGCCCGGTGTTTGCTGTTGGGGAAAAGGAAGAATTACGCCAGCACGTGCGTGCGGTTGGAAAAGAAGGTTTATTGCCTGCTGTAATTTGCGTGCGTTGTTTATTTTCCTAGCGTTGACAGGCTGAGAAAGGCAGCGCTGTCACGCGAATAAAGTGTAATTTTGAGATTAGTAAAAATCCTCGGTATGAGCGGTGTTCAACAGTTTTATGAGCAGACGTTAAGCTTGCGGCTGAAACAAAAAATTCTCACATTTTGGTACAGCGCAGAGGGCTGTAAAAAATGTCCACGGGGGAATAAAATTTTTTACTCTTTTTTTACAGTAATAAAAAAAAGACGCTACCGTCAAAGGGAGGCGGCAGGAGGGAGAGTCGCGCGTGAAAAATATTAGTCGGCGGGAGTTGCGCTGGGAGACAAAATTTTCCGTTCACGTAAAACCAATATATTCTGACGTAGCGGTTTTGAAGTCCTGACGTGATTTTTTCGAAGGAAAAAAATTTGTCTGCTTATTCTTTTACCGGGACAAAAATATTTTTCATACTTTTATTATAGATTGTAAAAGTTATTTTAGGAGGCTTGGATTTACGGAAATAAAGTGGAGCCATTTTAGAGATAAAATTAGCGTTCGAACGATAATAAAACTTTTAGCGATGCCCGGGTTAAAATAAGCCTGGAACGAATTGCCCTTCGAATAAAGTCGATTTCATTTTCCAACCTTTAACAGGATTGAATCCTAAATTTTACAATTTATGTTACACTCCAAAGCCTCAAAGTCTCTTGGATCTCTAGTTTGATTGTAGCATAAAATTGGATGCTCGAATAGGGGATTACGCACTACAGAAAAGTAAACGCGGGAGATTTTTCAAAGAGTATATTTCATGTACTTTTATTATTATTTACCAGTTACACTTAAGAAAAAATAAAAATAATTCATTTTATAAAAAAAGACCTATAACAGAATAAAATAAACAAATAGACCGAAACCCTATTAAAATTTATTTAAAAATAAAAACAGGTACTCCCACACTTTTTATAACCCAAACCATATTCTCCCTCGTCCTTTGAACCTCCAACACCACCGCAACCCAAATACCTCCGGACAAGTTAACCAGCCGTCCAAGTCACCGCACACCCGAGAGACGCAAACATAAGAAGACGATTCAGACTCCAGCTTGCGGGCGTATCCTCGCGGATATTATACACACGGGTGCAGAAGACCGTGTCGTCTTCTCCTCATTGTGTTCGTCCGAGTGTGCGAACACGTTACGTAAACGTCGATTTATCGGACGCGGCTATCGTAACTCCTTTTTGCCACGCCGCGCGAGCTAAGAGGCCGGACGGTTAATTGACACAAGGATTTTTCTAGCTTCCGATAACTTTGACCGAGCGGCCGGCTGATTGGCAGTTAATTTTTAAGATTTTCTTGGTGGCTTTGCGAAGAAGATGGGATGGATGGTCCGTAGGTTTTGATGTAGTTTTATAGTGGCTTTTGTTTATATGTTTACTTTATACTGCATCCTTTATTGAAGTAACAAAAACTTTCGACGTTCCAAGAAACTAAATTTACAAAGTTTTTTCTGGAGTTTAGCGGAGAAGTTTCGCAATATGATAAAAAAGGATTTCGAAAACTTAACTACTGATAACAAAAACAATGTTTTTAATGTCGAAATGATTCTGCACTTTTTATTGCATAACTAAACCAACAATAAACCTTGCAGTCTATCAAACAAAAGAACTCGATCCACTCGTCTAATAAAAAAAGGATAAGTAAATTCGACACGAGCGTGACTTTAAAACGAGCTCTCGGACTAAAGCAATTATTAGACGAAGTACAACGTCGAATACGTAAATAACCGAGACGTTTAGTAATCGCGCGGCACGGAACTGGTTCAAAGGCCGCATGAGCAAGTGGAGAAAGCCCGATTTTAGATGTGCCTAATTATGCAAGTTGATTTAGCCTAATGCCATAATTGCATAATCGTGCGCGCATCCGAGGACGTTTCGGCTGTACTCTTTGTCAAGCTAAGCGCTCTAGGTACTCTTTTGTCATATTACTCTAGCATTGTGTACGATGAAATTCGTGAAACTAGTTTGATCATAGAGGCATGCTAATGATCGTGTAGATTACAGGATCGTACAAATGCCTGACTGAATTGCAGAAGTTTTTTGTCAAAGTTTTATTCGGACTATTTTTTCCAAAATAAGGAATAAAGATATTTTATACATTGATATTAAAATTATCAGTTAAATTATTCGACGTGGAAATAGAGACTCGCTTCAATTTCAATTTGCAATCAAACTTTCAATGGGTATCAGGTATAACTGCGCCTCTTGATAGTGGATTTGCGCTGCATGCCGCAGTGGTTCAGCGTAATAAATATTCTTATCAAACGCCACGGCGTTAATACCGGCTTGATTACACACATAACACTAAGGGTCGTAAAATATTTTATTGCTGAAACAGCACAAATCCCGGAAGATTGGCGCAACTCCCGCAACGTTTATCATTTTCAAAGATCTCGCGCAAATGCAGCGGATAATCTCATTTTCCTTTGTGCAAAATCTTTGAACTCTTTGGATCAGTGTTACAATGCGTCTAATAAATTATTTTGTACTGGCGGCTTTGTAGTCTCTGAGTAAGCACCGCTTGATCTTAATTTTCAAACAATGCGTAATCAAAGGAATAAAGATGTTTCTATGTCTGATATTATACTTCTTAAATATACCTTTTGTTCAAGAAAGTACTTACATATTCCATTCAACAATCACAAAGCTTTTAAAATATAATCGATTATCTCCCCAAGAAAAGCTCATCCCCGCAAAAGCATCTTCAAGTACCCAACTCATGTATATGCAATGACCCATTACCAACGCTCCTCTATAAGAAGCTTAATGCTTATGATTGCCTCATTAGTAACAATTTCACGAACTACTGAAAAAGTCGCTCGCTGGGCGCGTTTACGGACTTTAATTGTACCACCTTGCAAATAAGCAACGAAGAGCCGAGAGGCAGGAGCATAGCGCCTGCTTACGAATTACGATGTCAGCTGCATGCAAATGAGAAAAGCGGCAAGGCGAAACAGTGGGACGCGCGCGCTGCGTTTTGATTGCCCAAGAAAACTTGGCTTTCTGAATTTCTGTAACGAGGTAATGAATTTAACGTGTCGCTGGCTGGAAGTTGGAGAGGCTGTCAGTGCAGTGGGAAAAGTTTGAGGGTTCATTGTTTTCTATGGAGCAGTAGTGATAACTATGGCAAAGGAATTATTACAACATTGTTATTGCGAATCTAATATTCTATTCTATTCAGTATCGGAAACTAAATTGCGAATATATTCGAGATTGGATTTTGGTTTTCAAATAGTTTGAATTATTTCGATTTGCAATTGTATTAAGTCTATAGTAATGTAGTGATGTATTGTTATAAATACAATTTAAATTAAACCGTAAGTCAAATAACAAACTGAAAAAAGAATATTACGTGAAGTATTTTCTCCTTTTTTTTGCTTCGATCAAACTAGTGCATTTAACTTACCTCCTCTGGCTTTTAAGTATGACATCATAAATCACTTTTCAGCCTGATGAATATAGGTAATGAAAAAT
Organism: Eupelmus azureus; assembly: GCA_030522685.1. NCBI lineage: Eukaryota > Metazoa > Arthropoda > Insecta > Hymenoptera > Eupelmidae > Eupelmus > Eupelmus azureus. The sequence goes on along the minus strand of JAPYZA010014085.1, from coordinate 9,326 downwards.
GGAAGCTGTCAAGATGGTTAGATTGCTTCCTTCCTTGTAGATGCAAATGCGATTAAATTATAATAAAGTACGAACTCCTAATAACCTTAACCTTTTCCATGCTGATAATCGAGATTAATTAACGGTAATCGTATTCCTTAACAAAATGGATACCTGCTCGACCTTGACTGGAAAAAAATGAGTTTGACTTCTTACATTGCAATTCTTCATTAATAAAAATTACTCTGAAACGTTCGATTTTTTTATTTCGAAATACATTTCTTTTTCTCCAAATAAATTAGCTTCCGGCTTTGGAGGCTTCATTTTGAATTAATTGCGTGCGTCACGTCACCTAATTGGAACAAGTTTTTTCAATCCCAAAAAAATTAGAAACTCTTCCAAAAACAGACTGCTTAATCTTCCTTTACACCAAAAGAAAAAAATATTATGCAATTACTCTTTACCCAATCAAAACCTACCACCTCCACTCAATCAGCAACCACGCATCCACCCCACTTCCCAATCCCATATAAAACACGTAACCTCCACCCCACCTTCACCCTCGCATAAATTACATACGGCGCGATAATCATCACTCTTTCTCTCTCTCTCTCTCTCCGGCCCATGCCGCTTCCTGCACGACTGCCGCTCGGCCCGCATGTATATCGATTGTTCCGCTGGCCGCGCGGGCTCCACGTCAAATCGTAGCCAGGTGCGCGCGACAAAGGACCGAGGGACGCCGGAAGAAGGCGCAAGCCACGCGCGCGCGCGGCGATATGCCTGACATCCGACCCCGCTGAGAGAGCAAAGTGCATCGTCCCCTGGGCGCGCATCCTGACTCGTGTCTCTGTCTGTGTCGCAAAGCGTGGGGATTACTGTGGTTAACGGGGGGGGGGGGGGGGGGGGGGTGGTGGGGGGGGGGGGGGGGGGGGGGGGGGGGGGGGGGGAGTTGGGTAAAATTGCGAGGATGCGTGCTGATGGCTTTTTTTCGTGTTTGGAAGCGAAGTGATTGGTTGGTGAGGAAGAGGAGGGTTTGGTTTTTTGTGTTGGGTTTGATAGATGTTTGGGAATAAAGATTTTTTTGGTGGAGAGGTATAATGATAATTAATCGATTGGTGAATTTGAAAATGAGGATGAATAAATTCATGAAGTAAGATTTGAGTATAAAAAGTTTCAAAGTTCAGAGAGTATATGATAAAGAATTAAGTATGCGAATTAAAATTCAATTTATTAAGCACTTTTTTTAAATATTAATTATGAATTATATCTAATTAAAGAGCTGAGGAAATTAATAAAAATCGCATATTAAAATATGAATATCTCCTTTATACAAATTTATCGTATTTATTTACCCGTTTCTTGTTTGAAGAGAAATAATTTTAGAGAAATAGCGTCAAAACATCATGTTTTCAATTTTATTAACGAGCGATATGGATATTGTTATTAAATCAGCCTAGCAGAATAATTTCCTTATGCGAGATTAATAATCGAAAGCCTATTACGTTCAGGAGAGCAAATCGATTCTGTCGGCCTTAAAATAAATTCGCTCATTCAGACAGAATTGAACATTTAAAAGTATCTTATATAACGTTTTTACAAGTATAGAAACTTTTTATACTTAAGAAAATAAAAAGATGTACAATAAAATAGTTTAATTTATAATTTCATTAAGGAAATTTTACGTATCTTACTTGCATCACTTGAGCAATCGACTTGCTAAAATATTAAACGGTACATAATTTTAGTATTTCTGCTTGTTTAATTAGCAGCTACTGACGTAGTTATCTAAAGTATCCTCATGAATTACGTATTGCATAAAAAGATGTCTTGAGCTAAATTATTCAGGTCCTGAGCACGAACAAAACTGCATAGATTTAATAAAAATATTCAAACGAGTTCTTACATTTTTTGCCATTTTGACTGAATAACAAATTCGTTTGACGTAAGTGAAAGAATTTAAGAAAAGTTTTCTCACAAAAAAAAGCAAGTCTTCGTAGAAAAGTTTCGGAAGTTTTTAACTTTTCTTAGTAGCTTTCTGTATATTGTTACCATTATAAGTTTGCAAATCTTTCTTAATTCCGAATCCAAAAACTTTTGAGCACTGCTCGCAAAATGCTGAGTAAAAATATTTCCTAAAGTTATCCTTTTCTGAAGAGCCAGGCAAACACGAAAAATGAATAAACAGTTGTCTTGTAGATAGATTTGTACGATGACACTGTAAATTATCTTTGTACCCCATTCATCGTGTAATTATGATTATCCACCTGACTAATAAAACGATTCCCATCGTTAAGAACAAACGTATTCATAAATCTACCATTTACTTACTCAAGCAAACAAGCACGTTTGTGAGAGCCGCTTAGAACTTACGGTTTCAGTTATTTTTGCAGTTAGCAAAGTAACTGTTCCACACAACTTACAGACCTTGTCTCAACCGCAAACTTTTTACTTATTATAACAATTCCACATCATCCAACTAAAAATCAATCCTACCACACATCAATTACCTGCGATCCTTCTTCCACCGCTTTCAAATTCCTCTCAAACCAATATCCTCCTCCTTCAAATAAACCACCGCGCACTTATAATAAATCACAACTGCAAAGCAGTAAAAAACCAAAAATACACGACCAAAAAAAACTTGCACCCTCGTCGGACGAAAACCCGGGACCGGCACGACCGTACTCATTCACTTTCGCCGCGCACCTGTCCGGCGCGCGATCGCGGCGCGTATAGTAAACTAGCGGGCCCCGCCGGCTCGTCCTGCGCGCGCGAGCGTCTGTCTGTGTCCACCTCGGCGGGTCTAATAGTGGGGCGGCGAGTCACGAGCGGCGCCTTGCCGTGTGTACACTCGTCGGGTATGTACGTATGTATATGTGCATGGATAGACGTGGCGTATCGGAGGTATCGGAGGTACGGAATAATACATTGCGACATTTAGCGAGATCGGTGAGATGTGTTTGAGGAGTGCTGTTTGTTCAGGATGGGAAGACGGGGGGGGGGGGTATGAGGGGCTGTTTATTGGGAGGGTGGGGTTGAGGTTGAAGATGATTGACAAGGTTTTGAGAGTGTGTAGGTTGTTACTTTTTAGGGATATTCTTTTTTATTGAAATTTCAGGAAATCTACAGCTTTCAATTTATCACGAAAAATATTGCATTTTGGAAATTCTGATTATTTCAAAATTTATGTACATTTATAAATATTCAAAATGTATATTTGAATTTAAAATTGATATACGAATAGAAATTTAACTAGTTAGGCCTGATCTATAATATTTTGTTTGCCCTAAACAAGCCTCTAAGTAGGACCTAATCAATAACTTAAATAGTATTAAAAATGAAACAACTTAGATAGACCCTAACTTGGGCCTATTTAATTTTTCAAGTAATACAAACAAAAATTTCATTCGGCATAATATTGACGTAAAGAGATTTTAAAATTATTCTCTTCTACAAGCTTAATTCTCGTTTCTACGTACATAATACTATACTCCAGTACAAACATACCTAATCATAATCTTTTTCTTTTATGTTTCAGGTGAGTTACACAACCAGACTTATCCGGCCATCTCTAATACGTGAGTCTCAACAAAATCCTCACTTAATCCACCTCGATCCAATCCTCCCAGCTCAATTTTTCCCATAATAGATTACCTTTTTAGCTCCATCTTGATCTTTTATGAACCCCCCTTATCGGCGCCGCTTCCTCTGAGCACTCGACGATTACGCCTCGTCGGGACTCGGAACTATCGGTTTTCCGCGCGCGATTTCATCCCAAGGATGCGGCCGTGCTCCCGAAGCAGCGCGGATTACGAATTCCGCGCGCGAATTCAGGCTGCGCTCCGAGCAGCTCTCCGGATTTCGGAGGCACTCCCCGCGACATATTTCATTTTTAACAGAACGCCCGAAAATACGGGAAATAGATCACGTTCCGCGCTTTGACGCAACGCGTCCGAACTATCATTGTCAGAGTGAATTGTTGAATTTCGCTTTATTGACGATAATTCCGCGCGAAACTTGGAAAATAAATCTCCACTCGCAAAAACAGTGTAGTTTTTTTCACTTACACGCAGCCTTGAAACTGTAGCCTGGCTTTACGTAAAAAATTATCGAGGAAGTCAGCGGCGAGCGCGCGGGGATCTCTTAGCGCTCGGCCGCGTGTATCCAGGCAATTTTGCCAAAGCGAACTCGACGATTGTAGAACAAACAAGTGGCGTGCGTATGTAGAACGCGCGAGTAGAATCTGATAAAATTTCTCTCATCGCGCCTGCGGATATATGAAAGAAACTGGCTATGAAATTGATATAGAAAATGGATAATTGAATGGGTACCGAGTGTAATGTTATGTTTGACGTTTTACGATACGTTTCGAGAGAATCGTTTCTGGTTTCCGTTTTTCAGGATACTGTTATTATGTAAGCTCTGTGTCTGAATGTACCCGACATCGAAGTGCTTCCGTAAAGCTCTTCGAAAATGAATTATTGCTAATGTATTTGCTGGTTGTGTAACGTAAAATTTAAACGCGAGTCTAAGTCGAACGCTACTATTACTTTATTTCGACAGCTTATTAAGTGAATAAAGGTATAAAAAATTATTAAACGCGTAAATTCATATCGATAAAATATTGCCCAAACACCAGAATCGTTACAACCATCGAAATTTACATAACAAACGCCGAAGTAAAAATTTATGCAAAGTTAGCCTCACTCGTTACGAAAACCTTACTCTCTTGGCCGTCCCCTTCCGAACTTGCAAAATACATACGTAAACAAAGGACACACGCGCGCACGATAGAATAACTATATTTCCAAAAAAAAACCGGCGGCCGAATTTTTCGTATTCAAACGATGTGCGCGGCCAGGCTTGTTTTGAGAACGCGCTGTATCAGCGTACACATATCTCGACACGCGTTCTTGGCCAGTTTTTTCGCAATACGTATACGGGTGCGATGGTCTGCCTTCGGGTCTACGCAGAAATTCGGTCTGAAATTTGATAGAGAGCTGCTTAAGGTAAACTGCGTTAAATTGCGAGTCGCTCTGCTCCTTTTTGAGGGTTATTAGGCTGTTTACGGTCATCGGTTCTTAGTATAGGCTTTTCAATTGTTAGAAAGTTAATTGAACCTAATAATCTGATATTTTCAGTGATATACTCACACGCGTTTGCACACTTCTGGTTACATAACTGTCTTGACATTTAAGTGCATCAGCGCCGATTTTCCCTAGATCAATCGAGCAGGACACTTCCTCTACACCACCACAAAACAATGCGTCTTCATCAATTAAGCCTCATCGAAAGAAAAAGCAAAACAGAGCTCATTCAATTTAATCTCACCAATCAATCCCAAACAAATTTCTCCGGCTAACAAAAGCCAGTACAGCCTGAAATCAAAGCTAACCAAGCGCTCTCCATCATCGTTCCCTTTCACTCGCGCGGCGCTACTCGATTACACACCGCGACAAATCCAATTACAGCCCATGCGCCTCCGAAAAAAAAACAAACCACTCCAGGAGAAAACTCTCCTCCCGACGAGCGCCTCATCATCATCATCAAGCAGGCGGCTTTTCGTGCGTCGCCGGCCGACAGTGTGTCAAGGCCGCAATAACCCAAGCATAACGCAGGCTCTGCTGGCGCGCATTATTTTTTCTCCTCGCGCGTTTTAGATTCGGATCTCTGTTACTTGACCTTTGCGATTAAGCTGGCCCTGTCGCTGTGTATGCGTTCAGAGAGCTGCATGTGTATATGCATGCAGGAAGCCGGTGCATTGTCTCGCTGAACGCCGCCGCTCTGCAACATCCTTGGGATATATCGGGTATGTGCGTTGCGTTCGCGGAGAGCTGGCTTGTAGAGGCGTGGACGTGCATAAGAAGGATCCAGGGGCTGTGCGACTGTTGCCGACGAAGGTGGAATGGGAATGCGAGTTGATATGGAAAAGATGGAATGAGTTGGGTTGGTTGGATAGAGGAGGGACAAAGTGGTTTCTTTATAGTGGGTGTGTTTTTATTGTGATTAGCGTCCTGAGAAGTATCGTCTTGTCGATTGAGATAAGTTTAATTTTGATAAATTATTGCCTGGTATTGGAGAGCGGATTGAGTTCGGGTGGAGGGAGAAAATAACAAGATTGGCGGAAAAACGAAGCGCGCCAAGTAATAAAGCGTTTAATTTTATTGGCTTCGTAGAGAAGAAAGTGTTATGCGGATGGTAATTACTTTCGTTCTTCGATCCGATATCGCTTTCTCGAAGCCATTTGTAGCAAATACTACTGCAAATTATTGAGCAGCTTCGTTTGATGGTTTTAATTTGCTCTTTAAGTAAGACGATTCGGATAAAAATAAGTCCGTCGTATAAATGTGTACGAGTTAATTAAATATTTGAATTGATAATTATTATTACAGAAATATTATAATTTTTACTACGTAAATTAAAGTATAATTATTGAAATTTATCTTCAAATATATAATAAATAAATGCTAAAGATTGATATTAAATTCTAATACAAACATAAAGCTTTAAGTGGCAGATTAGATAAGTAAAAAGCAAAGTTATACATTAGAAAAATATTACCTTTTACTATCCTTAACCAAAAACTCAGAGTTTCACTCTTCTAAAATCCGATCTATAGCATTGAAAAAAAAAAATCACCTCATTCACTATACTCCATATTTCTAATCCCTTTGCACCTTAAACTTTTATGGAGCACCGATAAAAGGCCAAGCAGGTCCCAAAGGAAAACACAGTTTGCACTTGGCCCAGATGCTACTCTCCTAATACGCGGAACCCACAAAGCGCGTCTTACATTTACGAGCGGATTCAGCAGCTGGCGAAAACGCGTAGGCATCTTGTAATTTGACTTTAGGGATATTATAGTTAATTTTTTTAGTAGATTTTATATGGAGTAATTAATTTTTTATTAGAGGCCCTGAGTCCAAATTTTAATTAATTTAATATTTGATTTTAGATGTACAAATTGATTTTATTATGCTTTTTGAAGTATGAATAAGTTTCAGAATTTTGTTATGACTTAAAATGTGACTCAATAAAATTGAATTTCATATTTAAAGTGTTAGTTTACCTTTTGTATAAAAAAGAATTAAACGATGCTGCTGAAAATTTTTTTCATTAAAATAATGAATTTAGAGAAAAAATAAAAAAATATAATAAAGAAAACGAAAAAGTTTATGAAAATATTTCCGGCTTTTAACACAAATAGCCAGCATTTTTCAAGTAGAAAAATACCGTGTACAGAATAGCAGTAATAAATTTGTTGCAACAAACAGAAATATGAGGAGAATTATAATTTGAGTGATGTAATTATTTAAAATTGAAAGTCAAATAACTTTCTAAAAACGTCAAATAACATTTTTAATTTAAAATTTTTAAAAATCATTTCGTTTGTAAAAACAATAAAACTAATTTTAAATATATTTTATAATAAATAAAAACAAATTGTTTAATATTACATCGCAAGCACAAATTTTCATAAGTTTAATTATTATATGTTTGTAAAGAATAAATAACAATTATAAGCCATAAAATGAGAACCAATACAATACTATATTGAAATGATTTTTATTTTCACATTTACCCATTCATTCTTTTCTAATTGAAACCTTTTACCATTTCGCAAATCACATCTGTTCTACTTTTCCCTTTTCATTCCCTAAAATCTAATTGCTCACGAATTCGCCGAAAAAGCAAAAACAACGCAAAAATGTTATTTTTTCACGGACAGTTTTGACGTACTCTAATTAAACGAGTTGTCGCCACTTCACTCACCAAAAAACAAAAATTCGCCCATCTCCAAAACTGAAATACGACAATTAAATTTTCCCGTCCTCAAACCATTCCGAATTCATAACGCAGATATGAGCCTTCAGATGTAGCCTCGCAATTTACGTACTCGAAGATACGTTTACGGACCAGCACATTGCGACACTCCGCTCTCGCAGTTTCATTTTAGCTTCCACGATTTTGTCATATGCTCGGTCATTCGAGAGCAGAGCGTATAAAACGAAACGAGCCTGCCCTAGGTCTGATCTTGCCTGTCAGGTCAAAGTGGCGTTTGCACAGGTGTGGTATATAGAAAGAGAGAAAGCGGCTAGAGTAGTTGCAGGGACTACGGGGGGAAAGAAGATGACAATTGTGAGATGAGAGAGTGGGATGGTTTGCTTGGACTTTATGTGAAACATACTTTTTTGCATTAAGATATAAGAAATACGTGAGCGGATTAGATGCTGGAAGATGACTGTGATGATAAAGAGTGGAAATAAGAAACGCATTTATTATCGTTCACAGCTGTGGCTGCAATGTTGGTCGTATGAAAATTTTTGCATTATATTAAAACACTGAATAGAAGAATGCCGTCTATTCAGAAAATGAAATTGTTTTCTTAGATCGCTTTGAATTTCTTACAATAGCCATGGCATTTTGCGGATACTTGGAATTACATGCCAGAATATATTACAACTGGTATTTAATAAGGAATACTATAATTATTAACATCCGACTTTTGTGTTATTGATAAGAAAATTAATTAAACCTAATACCAAAGATGCATTACGCGAATAAAACAATTAATTACTTCATACTTTGGCTTTTGTATTTCTGCATTCCATTTCGATCTAGTGTGCTTTCAGCCAATTTGCATACAACATCATACTCCACATGCGTAAATAAATGATCCTATGCCATACATTGCTGGTAGTATACACAGTTGTATACAACTCTGAATTAGCTTTCGTTCTCCCGCTTCAAAAATATCGGAATCACATTGCTAAACTTTTGCAACAAACTCTCCCTAAAATTAAAAAATCGCATAAATTTAAGAATCGAAACAACCCGGACCATTCCTCGTCCCATCAACTTTCTACCGCAAGCCAAACATTAAACAACGAACCACGCCAAGCAAACTATCTCCTCGCCCGAACAATGACCGCGCTCAATTATCTCTGCGCCGGCTATATGCACACAAGCCTGTCACGCTGTCTGCGTAGTCGCTCTCAAAAATCTCAAGTTCCGCATCATCAACATGAAGGAAAAGCGCAGCGCGCTCGCTTGTTATACGTCTGCAGTGCAAATATCAAGCATCGAGATAAGAAACGGGCGCGTTTCCTTCTCTTATGTGTGCTCTTAATTTTCGCTCGCGCAAACCGCTTTCCATCTCCCCGCAATTTAACCTTTTTTTTTACTTTCATCGCTTTTGTCTTTTCATTTACAGGAGCCGAGCTTAAGACTGCAAAAGTGTGGATGCTAGGCGAGCGCAAAAAGCTGCTCGTGATATGCGATAATAAGCGTACGTAGCAAAAAGTGTGACGCCCGTGATTTGACCCTTTTTTCGTTTTGCTCATCCC
>JAPYZA010014080.1:0-12614 GCA_030522685.1 Eupelmus azureus | reverse complement strand
TACGTTTAAATATTCAGAAAAAATCACTTTGATATTCATACATGAAAACCAAAAACGACGAGCTGATTTCTTATCGTCATAAATAAAAAAATTATTTTTGAAGATATTCCAGAACGGTTGTTTACTCCGCCTCATACATTTACATATCTCGGTGTAGTCACGCTCATGTGAACCCACACATATATATATACGAAGTTGGGCCAAAATTCAGACGAACAAAAAAATGACTCTTTTTTTCAACTGGATGTCCTTGCGGACCTTTTAATCCCGGACCTCACCGCGTATCTACTTTTATCCGCACTCCCGATCTCGCTTCCTTTTTAAAATTGATGTATTCTTCGAACGTCAATAATTGATGTTTTTCGCGGTGCCCTCAAGGACAGCGAAGGAGCCGCCCAAAAAAGGTATACATTCGCTTCTATATTTAGCGCCAAAACCGACAGTTTTCGACTCATTCCAAAAGCTTTTGGCCGCTGTTTCGACGCCGCTCGAACGCTAAAGATGCAAACCTCGTGCGCACGTGCTCGAAACTAATGCATCATAACTTTGATTCAACATTCATAATATGCGCCTTGTTCTCTTTTCGCGCATACTATTATTACATAAAGCCATATAACGTATTCTCTTTTGCACTTACATTATGTAAATACATACGTGATTCAATTTCGCCAGTCTATATAGATATTAATTACTATAACCATTACGGACATTAAAAAAAAAGTCGTACCGTAAAATTGTGCGTACCACGCACTAATATTGAGTTGTCAGATCTTTATCATTGACTCGCCGTAATTGAATGCTAATCTTAATTGGCCTCTCACCATGAAGCCTCGATTTTTCGGCCACATACGTGCGGCTCTTGTCTCGTCGAATCTACGTTATTAGAAGTTTGCCCAAGCCGTTGTCTTCTGTCTATTGCGCGATTATGCAAAATTGAGGTTAAGAAAGATTAAGCTGTATACGAAAAAAAAAGAACCAACCGTGCTCTTGTTTTTAAGTGATTTTTCATGTGTGGACACTGGACAAACGACGAATTGTTGATCAATAGCCGGCGTATTAGGCAAACTCTCAAGATTACAATAGGATTCCGATTGGACTAATGGCAATGGATTTCCTTGAATATTTATATCTTCTTTGGCTTCCTCTGCGCAATCGGCAAAGGTCGCCAGCACGAAACAGATACATATAACGTTATATATAGCCCAAGATCGTTCATATAGAGGCGCGCGTTGCGCAAGGCTCCATTCAACGCGCGTAAAAAGTATAAAACATTTTATTAACCGCAGCGCCGGCACTTCGCTCCTTTATGTATTTATATACGGCGCGCAGTAGCAGGCCCAATGATTAAGCGATTAAAAATGTCAACGGCAATTATATGAAAGGCGGCGATTTTTGATCGGAAGTTGGCTTGGGGAAAATAAAACGAAGCTGCCCGGCGATCCGGTCGGATCGTTTTGAAATAATACGGTTTCGCCTGAGCGCCGCGCGAGCGCGCGATAAGAAGCTTACGCCGCGGGTGAAAGGCTTTTAAAAGCCCATTTTTCAAACTTTTCATCTGCCCGATGGATTTTCTTTGAAGTACGTCGGATAGCTGACAGCGTGTGTTTAACCCTTCTGCTCAGCGGCATAAAGGAGAGGGATTTTTTTTGTCTCACGGAAGCCGAGTCGATATTATTATAATACAAAAAGTCGTGCACTGCCGCCAGAGCCGTGTAGCAATAATTATTAACTAGATTTTTCTCAGAGCCGAGAGCTGTAGCGCTGTCTAGTTTTGTTTCAACGCAATCTTTTTATATAGGACGGGGGATTAGAAAGAAAAAAATACGTGATTGAAAATTTAATAAATAACTATATTCAAATGTGTGTACGTGATCGTGCGAAAGAAAAAATGATGTACGTTATTAGCGTAAATGCTTTTAACCTTCCGTCAGTGCACGTCATAATAAAAAGAAAAAATGGGCTTGTAGCTTACTCCAAGGTTTCTACAACTCATTTAATTGCAACGCGATCATCAAAATTACATAATTATCCGCTCGAATCACAGAATACACAGCTCGAGAAATACATTAGGTGTATCTCTAAATATACATTTCCCAATGGCATATAATAGCGTATCATAAGTGGAACGAAAAAAGAAACTTGTAAAAATTATTATATACTAAAAATTCGATTTCATGTTACTTCATCCAGTGACATACAATCGGATGATAGGTCTCATTTTACTGTATGGATTATACACTGAAACATAATAGGACAATTATTGCGGCATTACCTATCCCAGCGTAATATTTATATTCAAAAGCCTGAAATTGTCGCCGGCGCCAACTGAGAAGCAATTTTTCCGCGCGCTTCCACAAAAGCAAAGGAAATTATAAATCAGTACCTTATCCAACACCATAGATTCTTCACTCTTCAAACAACTAGCGTTTGCATCATTGTTATATACCATCGACCTAACGTCATCGGAAACTTCGCACCTCACACTTTCGCCCGATGCACTGTTTACATATATATTCCTAGCCTTATGTGTGCCAATGCGCGCAATAGCTAATATACGTCGACGCTCGCCAGCTGTTAAAGGCTCGGCGACATATCGAGAAAGAGTGACAAAAGCCGACCCCACCCACAGAGCCATAATTCATTCAACGTGCGCATCGCGCTCTCATTGGAGCGACAGATAAAAATGAGAAAGCGGCTCGACCGGCGCCGTGCAAGTGTGGCGTATAATGGGATGTATATATGTGCAAAGAGCGCGTGAAATGCTTCGATAACGGATAGGGGGAGGGCGCGGTGAAAAATGTAAACAGGATTTAAATGACTGGTTTGGGAATCGCTTAATGCTTGGTTAATCATTATTGTGCGTGTGCACGGGATTCCGATTCGATCGAGAGATTTTTTTTACGGTAAACAAATTATGTAAAATAAGAGCAGAGATAAAAGTGCGCGGATGGCTTTTACACGGGAGAAAAATGTGAAAGGCATTTTCCGGCGGATTAATTCGTTAAATCGTCCGGGGGGCTTCGTTGAATGTGAAAGTAATTGCCGGAGCTTGATCTTCAGTAATCAAAAGCGAGCCTCATTTTTGCCGATAATTCAAAGCGCGCGTAGAGGAATGCGTGCTATTTTTTTTCGTCTCGATTTACATATTCTTCCTGACAATGCGAAAGTGAAGGTACGCAAATGATTTGCGAAATTCTCGAATGCGTTCCGAGCTGTGATTGACACGAGTCTAAGCCATTGGCATTCGGCCCGACAACACAGTCGGATTAACTCGCTCGGAGATTTTTTCTTGTTGTCTTTTCGAGGAAAAAAAAATTGTATGTCAGCACGTTCTACATTCGATCAAACTCTGCTAGTGTACATTAAGCGATCTCAACAGAATTCGTAGTAAAAAAAAAGGAGAATTATTATGTATTCAACGCTCGAAACTTGGAGGACCATCATTATGTACTTGAGCAACAAAAATATTGGATCATCAAAACACTCGCGCGCTTATGAATAATTTGCATTATGATCTTATGACAATTCGTTTTACGTAATAATCGTGCCTCCGAATGAAATTTTGAAATTCTATATTTACTTTATACCGGTGTGTAACCAAAAGCAAAACAAGAGTTCGTTCGTCGATTTAAATCGATTTCAGCCGCTGGTGGCTTTAAGTAGTACTAATGTAGGTGATCGCCAGAGTGGGTACTTCCAAAAAAAAATTAATTGAATTATATCGCGGCGTAACGATGTTGTAATAGTTCACAGCCGAAAATTGATTTCGTAGCCTCGGACGCACATGTAGATACTTCTAAAACAGTGAGTCATCGTGTATGAGCCATCTGCGTGACAACGTATCGGTATAACAGAACCGAGTAAAAAAATCTTGCTCAAGTATTTATCCGCTGCTCTTCACTACCCATGAAGTAATCCAATTATTAAAAAAAAAAGAAAAAAATGAACAGTTTTTTTGTTTTTGACCTAACGTCCACATCAATATTCACGTCTATATATCTCCTATACCATCCGTTATATAAACGCGCTTCCTCTCAATTTCGGTGAGAACATCTCTCGTTTGACAGCTCGTCATCTAACGCCCGAAGACATTCCGTTATTTTCCATATCAAGAAACATCTCTCTCTCTCTCTATCAAACCACTACGTTCCCCGCCGCTTTGCATACATCAAAATCCCGACTTTTACGCAATGGCCGCGCGCTCGCATCAAAACAAAAAATCCAGCTGACACAGCGCGCATAATACTCAGCGCTAACTAGACGATATTCAAATCGTCGCCGTTTCGAAACGCGCGCGCCGAACAATGCCGCCGATAAAAGGACAAAAAAAAAGCGAGAAGCGCCCCAACCACGTCACTTTTAAAGCCGCTGCTGGCTGCAGAGTCGCGCCAGGCGTGGGCAGTTGGCTCTTCTGTATTTTATGCCTGTAGATATATATAGCACACATCCTTATGGTTCTAGGAGAGTGAGACTATGAGTTGCATAAGATGTAGTGGGTGAGCGTGGGAGATTACCCAGGGTGGTCCGGAACGTTTCGAAAGGACGGATCTAGCGGTGGAGAAGATGAGGCGCTCCGCGGGATGATAATTTTAATGGAAGTGTTTTTGGGTTAATCGAGGATATTTATCATGGTATGGCCCTGGGACGGGCTTCTAAGGCTGGTACAAGGCCGTTCCCAAATTTTGAGAATGAGAGAGTTGTTTTGATTGTAGTTGGGCAAGCTGATGGTTGACATTGTTGGGTATTTTTGAGAAGGGGGTAATAAATGTTTTAACGTTTATTTTTATGCGAGCTGCGGTGCCTTAGAAATTTAGGCGGGCTGCATGACGTTGCACAACGCATTATGCGAGTAAACGTCGTTGGGTATTAACGTGCAGATTATCCTATTTTCGATTTTTTTTTTTGAGTTAAAAGGGAGTAATTTTCCAAATTTTTAGTGAATACCGGAACGGTAGTCGTTGTAAAATTTTAGTGCGTTTAAAGTTGAATTGAAAGATTTATTCTAATACGAACAGTAGGTATAATCTTGTGTGTATAATTAAAGAGTAGTTGTTATTATTTACTCTTATTTATGTAAGTTAGGAAACTCCATTTCAAAGATTTGCTTTCAAATTAGATATTTTGCAAACTATCGCGAAGGGTGTTGAAAGACTAAAGAAATTACAAAATCAGATTGCGATAGGCTTTTTTTCAAATTTAATTAGCCGGAAAAAGTATCCATTGCAATTAAATTTTGGCAATATCGACGCTTCAATTCTCACATCAGCCCACCAACAACATCAAAGCCTAATCTAACGATCAAATCCACTGCAGTCCAATTTTGGCAATTTTATAACATACCCAATCACCCTATTTCGTAACAATTAGCAAATCCCACATTCATCACTTTTACCTCGGCAAAAGTCACCGATCCGACTTTAGCACATCTCCACAACAATCCATCGCCCTCGCAGAACCATCCATCCCACTCGCCTCCAAAATCCCCAAAACCCATTACGAAAACCCCAAATCCCACAACCTCTCCAGCACCCCACAATCTCTAGCCCGCGGGTGCAATCGAACGTATACAAAATCGCGTGTCCATCGATGTCGCAAAGCAGCGCGCGCGCGCTCGCGGCTAATGGCCTGAGCGCGTACGTGCGCGGGGATCCAGAAAGGAGAGCCGCGCCGGGGAATATGTCAAGCGGATCGTCACGACCGGCTCGGCGTAACCGCGACGAGAGCGAGCCGATTGATTAGCCGAGAGCGAGAGAGTCGGAGAGTCAGAGAGATAAGGGAAGAGGTGGAGGGGAGAGTTTCGAAAAGGCTTTTCGCCTTAAGGATGTTAGCGTGCAATAGACGCTGACAGCGCACGCGGAGAAGGAGGAGAAGGAGGTTTAATAATAATATGAGGAGCGGTTTTATTTTTAGTGAAAATCGTGGATGCCGGTGGTGAGATGGTTTAATGGTCGTGATGATAATGCGGGATAGATTGAGGATTTTTTTTACGGCTGGAAAGCAGGTAGGATGTAGGTAATTTTATTTTTTGCGATACGCGGAGTATGTAATATGGAGATATTTGATTTTTAATCCGAGAGATTTGATAAAAGCGGATGCCGATACTTTGGTCGAAGTGACGTGAAAACTCGAAGGCTGGAGAAAAAAAATGCAATCGCGCTATAAGAGCGTATCGTGCACACGCCATATGAAATCCAGGGGATTTCGTCGTTGCCGAGCTTTCTCCGGGCAGATTAGCGAAAAACACTTTGCGCCTCGAATTTCACCGAATTCTTTTCCCGCAAAATTTATTGGCCATAAATATTTATCGGCTTTCAATAAAAAGTGCATTACTCGCGCGAAATTTGTTCTCTCTCCCCAGCTTATATACACAACCTCCCTAACAAAACATCGCATTTGTCATTCGCTCGACATCGCTCGGCGCGTGGTTACGTACATCTCGCGAAAAGAGCTCGTATCGACGAGCACAGAAGCGCATCAAATTAATAGTTTGGCTCGCGCAGCCGGCCGACCCGAGATGCCCAAAAGTGGATGTGGCAGAAACCCGTCCCCAAGCGAATCCGGAGAGGCTCGCGCTCGTGCCGATCGTCTTCGCATTTCGCTTAAATGCAGATGGCGAAACGATCGCTCTTATATAACGGATTAAGATTCACTTTTTTTCTCTCTCCTCTTCGATAACATTGGCAGTGTTTCAAAAGCCTGGCGAAAACGACAGGTTCGCGACTTTATAATCTAATAACAAGGTTTCACCGAAATCATTTTTTTCTCCGCCCGATAGACTTCTGATCGGTCGCATAAATACGGCGCCTAATGAAGATGGAAAGCCGAGCGTCGTTGACGTGATTGAATTTCGCTCAGCCTCTAATCCGCCATTAGCGGCGTGAATCACGCCTTCGCCTCGCCGTTCTCGGAAAGAAATCACACACGGGGCGCGCGAGTCAAAACTGTCGCGCGCAGTTAAGCTAATTAAGAATAAATTGCCGCATCCAGCGTGTCAAGGATCCGTCTCGTTAGATCGAAATCCGCGCTCTCTCGCATCCTCGATTTCGAATCCTCTTCCTTTCCAAAAATCCATGCTCCAGTTTTACCGACGCGAGCGTTTGAGCAACAGAGCCGCGACACTTTCACCTCGGGGGGAACCGTCAAACGCTCGCTCTCGCGTCGCCTATACAAAGATTCGTCACGGATAACGTTTTTTCAAACGCTCGATATTTCGCTTCTATGGTGTATATATTCAAATGAAGCGCTTTGATGCTTGGAGCGTGAAATTTCTTTTGCAGAGCTGCTTGGGGGTACGCGCGCGAGTCTGACCTCCGCTTCGGCTGGTTTGCCGAGTTAAGGAGTACAATTTGGATAATTAGTAGCCCTGAGTTCCGTGTGTTCAAGGAGCGCCTAGACTGCTAATGATACTCGCGTAAGAATACTTTTATTCTGTTCTAGCGGCGAATGAAGGAGCGGGGAAATAGCTGCATAGTCAGGTGGCTCGTATTCAGGATAAAAATACACGTCTGATTGTGCTCTTTTTTTTATGCGTTTTTAATGACACGAGTATTTTTGTTACTTCTCGTCTATTTTTTGCCGGTTAATTGAACGGCCTCAAGCGCGCGGTGGTTTAACGAATGGTGCAATTTAAATAGTAATTGCCTCTGCTTTAGAGTAATCGAATTCAATTTATAAATAGAACTCAAAACTGATCTGAATTCAATTTGAATAGAAATTTCGGATTCTCGATTCTTCTTCCGCGTGCTGATTTCGCATCGGTTTCGACTTATCCGCCGATCGCGCTTAGAGGCCCCGCAGTATTAGAAATTCCAAATAAGGCTTGAGAGCAATTATATAAATCAAATCTCGTTTATAACGATTATCGAGTCCCATTAGAGCGAATCCCATTTATCCGGCAATAATATAAAGCGCTCTTATTACGGCTCCCGACTTATCTTCTTTATCAATTTATCCCACCCTGCATTATTCATTTGCAAAACGCTGCAAAATTTATCATCGGAGCGTAAGTAAGCACTCTACCAAATGTAACCCAATACTACCTCACCTATATTTAAAATTCGATAAGTATATCCACACGTGCTTTCGATCTACACCTGATATCGCGCCAGCGACAATAGTAGGATCCTTTGTTCCAGGAGATTATGTCATTGCATAGCAACTGGCGCGAAAAACCGGGGCCGATATTATGTGCAAAGCTGCGCGCGCGAGCGAGCGGTGAGGTAATACGGTAATCATTGCGATCGAGGCGCGCGCGTGTGGAGGAAACGCAGCGGCGCGGGTTTAAATTGAAAATTAAGGGATCCGCAGCACGCGGATGCAGATTTCGGTCTTGTTGCGTAAGCGCGCGCGCGTGTGGTTACCATTGATTTTTGGAGTTTGAGCCGGTGGATGCGGAGCTGGCTCGTGCCGGCTCTAATGATATAGGTGAGCGAGGATTCCCACGGGATGGTCCGGAGGTGCACTCGGGAGAGTGAAAACTGGCGCGATTTGCGTCATTTTGCTTGCGAGCGCGAAATTTTCTTGGCTTTGGAGAAGAAACAAGTTGGCGTTATGAGGGGAGCGGTCAGTAACTGGGGTAAGCGTACAAGTGTGTGGTAAGTTGGAGGAAGAATGCTGGTAGAGGTTTTGCTGTGTGAATTCAGAGTTAATACGTATAATTTACTACTTATAAGTTTGAATATTTATAAAGATTTTATCCATTTAGTATCTAAGGGATATTTATAATTTCACTATATTTGTAAGAAGATCAAATACACAATGTTATTTAATGGAAAATAAAAAAGTAAAAATAATTAATTTCTATTTTTAAAAATTTTACAAAACTATATTATATAGTTCTTGTAAAAAATCAAGAATAAAAAATTTCATATTGATTTACGAGTAAAAATGGCAAGGTAGTAGCGTGTTTTAAAATCAGACAGAATACCACGAAAATCTGATTCAAAAATTGAGCACAAACTTGCACAATAATGTGAACCTTTATGCAAAATTTACATTTTTTTATCTTGATATGAAATTGAAAAAATGATTTATTATGAATCCCACGAAAATACTAAAGTACATTTTTTATTTTGTTATTAAAAATTATTTATGTATACCAATACTTGAACGGCTTTTTAATTACAAAAAGAGAAACAATATCAGAAGTTAGATACATAGACAAACAAATTTTATATTATAATATAATGTGCTTATTAATATTAAATTATGATAGTCTAGACAATGCTCACAAAAATCGTATTAAGAAATATATGCGAAGTGATTGTATTGTAAAAACGTTAGTTAACGTTGAACTTATCTTATCTTAAAAAATAGGTTTGTTAACTATTGAGTAACAAGACCATCTTTGTATTAAATTATTTTCCAAGTTAAATGATCTTTTAATTTCGCTTAAAGAAGCACTTCTTTATCAAGGTCACCGATGTTCTTTGCAAGATTACATTAACTTTTGCAACGAAAGATAAACATTTTGTAACCAATCTAATCATCCCTCCTCACTTACTCTCAATGTTCATGAGCTACTTAATAATGCTGATATTAGTAATGTGTGATTTCTTCTACAATGTAGATGTCGCGAATTCTTAATTTTTTAATATACGTTTTTTAAGTTTTATGGTCTGAAATATGTGATTGATTAATTATTGAACCTGAGTACATTTCTTTATATTTATATGTTAAGTTATTTTGGACTAATTAAGGTACAAGAAAGTTACAATATATCAAATTATACGTTTTAAATTTTATTTCTCACACCATTTGGACATAACATTTTAACAGAACTATCCCATATGTTACATTTCCTAAATAAAAATGTTTAATACCGTAATAGGGATCATATAATTTCATACATATAATTCGAAAGATTCAGTAAAATAATGTTAAATCGCTTGCAATCGTTTTATTTTCAAGTATAAAATAGATATTAATACGTTATTAATATAAGATGGAAAAATTCTTATCACGCATAAATTTTGTTTTGATTGACAGTTTAGTTGTAAAGATTGCATGTGCAATTCTATTTACATAGAGTAACAATTACCTTTTTATAATAAATATGGAAAATATTCAAATGTGCATACTTTAATACGATTATTTTCAAAATTTCTTTGTAAAATGCCTTTTTCTTCTTCTGCATAAACATCAGCAATCTACTAATAATTTTTGGCTAATATACCTAATTTTAATTTTAAATAATTCACAGTTTAATCTCTTTCTTTCAGAATGTCATCAAAGAATTGTTCAACAGCAATTTGTATTATTATTTTATTTTGTTTATGTGTTAATGGTTACTCCCAAGAAATTCGTAGCTTTCAACAAAGAGAAAATTTTCATAATAAGAAGATAGTATTTGACCATTGGCCTATTAAAATTCAATCCTTAGTATATGCCATATGTGACAACAATAACTACTCATCGAATTTGGATTGTACAGTGATACTAAAATCTTTTTCTGATGGAAAAGCAGTGCATAAGAAAACTTGCAAAATTCAATACAAAACTGATAACAGTACAGTTATCAAAAAGGATGAATTTCAATTAAAGTTATTATATAGTGACCAAGTGTTGTTTATGTGGTCGGTTTTAGAAAACACTAAAGATTATTCAAGAGCTTCGGTACAGTATGCAATCTTTCAAGTTATTGACATGTTCAGCTGCAAAGCTGTTGAATCAACAATCAATCAAGAGATTACGAAACAGTCGATCCCTGATATTCACGACTTCATTATAGTGCCTTATATTGACACCTTCGATGTTTTCTTTAACAATCGAAGTTTATGTGGTAGTAAAATGTGCGGTCAGACTTATAACACAAATGCAAAAATCGTGAATGGCCCAGTTGCTTCTTACCTCCCTCGTGAATTTTTTGAAGAAGTTACATTAGTGTATCCTGCAGATTCTAAATCTTCTGCAATGGGACATTTTCTTATTTCAACTAAATTGCGTCTTGTAAGTTCGCACTATGGAGAAGTTAAAGACTTGATGGACGTGGAAGACCGTTTATTACATACCAAAACTTTTTCTTCTGGTAATGGGTACTTGGGTGAGCATGATAATAATTGAAAATATAAACATATTAATAGAGATATTATTATGAGATTTATTTATAAGATTTTCCTAAATTTGCAGGATTCTGCTGGGTTTCAATTTATACTAAGATGCAGATCAATTGCACGCAATTTAATACACACGGCAAAAAAATTATGGACTCGATCATTGATTTCGAATATACATTAGGTGTTTGGATGGCTATGTACAATCTTGAAAATGGTGGCTTTCTGTTACTGACTAGTCAATGCAACGAAGAAATTTGGTGCAACGAAAATTTCGATAAAGTTAATTTTTACGTAACTAAAATAAAAAAAAACGGTAGCATCGAAAATTTTTACAGATTTTCTGATGTTGACTGCAATTACGTCCAAAATATTAAAATAAATATTAATAAAAGAAACAATGGTGACGTATGTATTGTCTTTGCTTGTTATATGGAGCAAAATGAAGTAAGAGATTCATATTTGAATTTAAAATCTATTTGTATCAATTATTAGATAGCAAACGAAAATTTGACAATTAAAATAAATCTAGTTTAAATTCAAATTTACATTCTAAGTGTTAAATAATTCAGAAAATAATTAGTTTAAAATTCGAAACTATTTCGCAAGTGTTATTTGAAATAATACATATATTTTTTAATTCTCCGTAATAACGTCAGTATTATAATAGGTTAATAAGAATCCATACAAAAATTGTGCTGTTAATACAAAAAAAAGAAAGAAGTACAAATGGGAAAATGCCTTGCCATACGTTCTTATTTTTCGATTGTTCTTTAGAAATTCGTTATATTTACATCTTTTTTGTATAGATCTTTTTCAAATAAATAACATGACAGGTTGATGATATTGTGATTTTCTATTAAGACTATGTCACCATTTCTAATGAAGAAATGTATATTTCAAATTCGCGACGAACTTTAAAACATTTCTAATTTTTGATAAAGACTAAATCATTGTGTGCTTTTGCGATTAAATCTAGTTTATTTTAATTTTTGAAGGGAAGACTAGTCACTGTACTTTGGTTAATGTATTAGTTTCGTAGTGAATTTAGAAATGTATTTCTTTTTAGTCGGGTGTTTACAAAATATACAAGTTTTTACGGCAAAGATTGAAAAACGTTATTAGACTTTGTCATAAATTTATTAAACTATTGTTTTATAATTATATCATTAAATTTACATTTGCAAAAAATGTAAATATTTGTTATCAAAATATTTAAATTTTATTATGATTCCCAGAACTCTTTATTTTTTATATATTATATTTTCACGACTATACGAATATAAAAATCTATAATATTTATTAAATTTATTATTAATTTATAAAAAAATTAGATATAATGTTCTATTGTTTTATTCATAGTTATTTTTCTTACGAACAGAATAAACATTTTCGTACCCCCACTCTGTACATTTGATTCTGCCTTATTTTTCATATCAATTTCTTATGACCATTTATCTTCTCAGACTTGTGGACTCACGAAATCAAAAGATATTACTTATTTAACTCTGAACAAGTACAGTGAATAGTTAGTGCCATATGTTTGGTCAAATTAGTTAGTTT
>JAPYZA010014055.1:0-10744 GCA_030522685.1 Eupelmus azureus | reverse complement strand
AACGCGAGGCAATGACTGCACTTGATGGCTCAAACGATAGATCCGAAACTGGTTTACTATACTTTGTATCTGCCGAGCTGGCTTCAAACGATAGATAGAAAGTAACGGAAAAGCCATTACCTATCCTGAACCTCAGGTGCGTTCTATGCAATCCCGCTCCCACAACACATCATCCAATCCAAAAAAGAGGAAAAACAAAAGCGATCGATACATTACAATTATCTCAAACCGATCGCTTTTGTTTTCCAAAAAACCCAACAAGCGCAAGCACACAAGCATTGGCTCGGATATAGCCGTAAGCATGGACCTTACGCGAAACTGACGACAGACAATCTCGACGCAGCCTGCCGGGGATTGATCTTCCTCTTCTTCTCGCCTTCGTCCATGCCTCGGCCTAAGCTCGCGCTGCGCGGCTCCAGCTGCCGGCTCGGCTGATTCTTTCCACCTCGCTCTATGTCACCAACCAGGGAATCATGCTCCTCGAAACCGACCCAAAATGGAAAATCAAACCGATCGAACTGTTAAAAAAAAGCGCGCACGCGATTCTTCAGAAAGTCGGGATGCTCGGTTATACACTGTGAGAGAAGCCGTTCGGCTCTCTGAGCGCTGATACAATGGAAGCGCGCGAGCGCGCGCGGCTGCGAACTGGCTGCTCCGTCGTCGTGTCGCCCACTACGTGCGGGCCGCCTTCGCGCGTTCCTGCTACGTATATGCGCGCTCTGTTATTTGCATAAAGCCTGCAGATATCTTGAGTACCGACGCTGCTGCTGCTGCTCTTGGCCTCCTCGTTTTTTTTGCGTGCGCATTTGTGTATACGCGAACTGCAAGAAGGCTCCTTTTGTTCTTTTCAGGGATATCGGGCGAGCGATCGATTCTTGGGATAAAGAGGATTTTTGGTTTTTGTTTTTTGCTTTTGGAGTGTGCCAATTTTCGGAGAAACGAAGCTTTATGGAGCGAGGCGGAGAGAGGCCGGTGTATGGTTAAAGGTAATTGTTGATAATAAAAATCGTTTGCATATTGGAGAAAATGATGGTAAAATTCTTATTTTTATTTTTCAAATTTTATTTTATAGAGTAGGTTAAATAAATTATGTTTCAGTAGTTTTATTTTAATCATAAAATAGCCACACTTTAAATTCAATTAAACTAACACGATAAAGAATATTAATATTATTCGTTGAATTTTGAGTCATTTTAACAAGTAAACAATACGAATACTTTACAAAACAGTTTTTTATCGTTATTTCAAATAACTTCAAGTCATTTTTCTAAAATTTTTTATAATAAAGAAAACTTGAAGAGCCACACGCTTAACACTAACAATATAAACAGCGCAAATCCGCTAAAACAACAGCCGATCCCCCACGCCTCCAGCATAATCCCCGCTCAAAAGAGGATAACACAAACGTGCAAAAAGGTTTACAGTGCCCGCGCGGCCTGCAGGCCGTGCGTTGGCGGCGCGCGAGCGAAAGAGGAGAAAAACGAACGAATTTATATATATTGGAAACCTTCGCTCCCCACACGTCACGTGGCTCCTATATACATGCACGTGCGTAACCGACACGTGCACGGCTCCGCGCGCTCACACACAGGCGCAAAAGGGGTTAACGTAACCGCAGCCGGAAGTCGCTATATGCATACGGGTTTCTTTCAAAAGGAAAACGAGCCGATGGTATTACTCATTCGGATATGCGCGCCCCGGCTCTTCCCCGGATCGGAGCTGAAATCCAGTTTTTAGCGCGAGGCCCTCGCGCTGCAGGACGATCGGCTGGCCCACGCAAGCGCGCCCAGAGTTGAGAGAGATAAAGCTGCAGAGAGCGAGGATAAATTATCGCTGCGATGCTTTACGACGCCGACGCACGCATTATACTTTTCCTCTGGAGGCTCGCTGCGGTATAATGCAGATTTTGACGGGCTCGGGCGGCCTTCGGCTATCGCTTGGGATCGGTTTTATCCAGATTGCGGGACGGTAAAAATAGCTTTTTGAATTTTATAGATTTTGGTTGGTGAAGCTCTGGAACGTAGGAGAAACGTTTTATTTGGATTAGTATTTGTGATACTGATGCTATGTCGGGCAAGAATTTTCAATTTAGTGGGAGATACGCTCATTTAACTTTTTTAAAACTTAGATTGATTTTCACCTTTGTGCTCTATGAGAAACTAAGATTGTCACTCTTAAAACAAGTGTGTGTAATAACGCCAAATTATTCTATTCCATCAAATTTCACGTGTGACAAGTTTTAAGCGCTGGGTAATTGGTCAATTCACTGCTCGTATGGCTATCGTGGAAGTGAGGAAACAATGAAGAAAACCTAAAGCTTTAGTGCAAATTGAACTAAATTTTCAGTTCGTAGTATACTTTTTTCGGTATATTATACACTATTATTTTTCAAAGTGTCCGAGGAACTAATTGCTGATTACTGTATAGTTCTGCTACCATATAATGCTGGAGAATCTGGACATATTTCTATTCATCAGCAATCTCGAGCACTTTTTTGGTGATGATCTCCTGGTACTACTTATGTAAAAATACTTTTAGAAAAAAAATCATGCATCAGTTAGATATGTTCTTTTTAACTATTAGAGAAAGAGCAAGTATTATCATTTGCTGATATTGTTAGTGAAAGTTTGAGGTGATAGAGATACTATTTTAGAAATATATTAGAGGAAAACTACTTGATAACTTTCATAGCAATGTTAAGTCATCTACGATGATTAGATGTTAAAATAAAAAATGCTAAAGCTTATCGCGTTTATTCTAATCTCAAATACATTCATCTAACACTTATTTTATCGTTTGAAAGCCATATGAAAGTAATTTTGAATAGTTTAGTCTGTAAAGTGTAAATAATTGAACACAATATTTAATTAATACAAGGAAAATAGTTTATTTAATAATAAGTAATTCTTATACTTTTGATTTATTTGATTATATTTATATTAAAAATTCCCGAAATCAAACAGTCTATTTATTTATTGCAGCAATTGCCAGCAATTAATAGTTGAAAAATTTTGCATGTTCTGCTGACTATGCCGGTTATATAGAAAGTATATTCTTTTTATATTCTATTTAATCTTACTACTATTTTTCTATACAAAATATATCCCGAAGTTTAAGCCGAATTCACAACCTGAAGGTACAATACTCTCTTTTGTAAGCTAATACTGTTTTTATTGTTTTTTTATTTTTGTGTGAACTTCAAATTGCGTATTTTAGTCCCTTTTATTATTTTATTTAGTTTTTTTAGTATTATTAAAAAAATGCATTCACTATCAATTAGAATTACTTTATTCAAAAAATTTATTTAAACATATTTAGACAATACGATCACTTATTATTTCTTAAAGTTCGTAGTAACTCAAGCCAAGATTCAAAGAAAACAAAATAGCAAATATTATCCATGCGCCGTACGCGCTCCAGTAAAAAGTCGATGCATAATAAATTATAATGAAAGATAATAGTACCCATTATCAGAAAAAGAATAGCGCAGTCTGCGTACGTGGAGAACTTACGGATTATGAATAATAAAGCTAGACTTTTTATGTAACCGAGGAACACAGCGTTTTAATCAGTTTGTTGTGGATACTCAAAGATTATGTATTATGATGCTGATGTTTTAGAACTAAGAAAATATGTTTAAACAATGCAGAGAAACTTAAGTATAAAATCCGAAATATAATTTGATCAAAAAGACTGCAAAATATGACTAACACGCAGAAGCTTGACATGAATCTTCTAAAGGTCTTTAGTATTAAACTGTTACATTTTTACATATATCAATTGGTTGTTTTTCCAAGTTTATTATATTTGTAACATAAAGTATAACTGATATAATTTTTTATTACTTTAACAAGTTCGTTTTTTTGATTGCTCTTAAAAAGTACTTTATTCCATAGGAAGAATTGTATGCAGCGGAAATAGTTTTCACTTGGATCAAGAGACTTTTTACATTATTCGGAATGAACCCATTGAAGTTTAACAATCCCATGTACGTAGCTGTGTTCTTGTACTCGGTGATGCACTTCATTCTTAGCTGCGCTGATATTACTGAGAATCTGAACAACTTGAATAACATGATTGATGCTATCACGGAAATCGGCTCGATGATAACAGTTCTAGCAAAGTTTACTCTCTATAGGCTGAAGCATCAAAGTCTCGCCAATCTCTTGATCGAAGTCGAAAGGGACTATTGCATCGATAAGTATAACAGTGAAGAAGAAATTCACATATTTGTGGAATACGTCTTGAAAGCAAAAGTCTTCTTCAAATTAGCCGTTCCTACAGCGTTTGCTTCTGGGATCCTTTACTTCTTGCGAACATTCACCGTCGGAGGAATCGGAATCCCCGTGAAAATAGGTTTGCTCTAATTGTATTGTTCTATGCACCTTTTGCAGTACAAGTACACCGTAAAATAAGAGAAGCAGAAAATTCATGGTAACTTGTATTATTGAAAACTGATCTCACTTTCAAATCTTTCTAGTACATAACACAGTAATCAAATAATTTTCGTTTCAATGAACGCGAACAGACTCGGCAAACGTGACTAGATTCATTCTACCTTACCGCATGCGTTTCTACTATCCAATAACCGAGTTCAAGGCTTACGTGGGCGCTCTTCTCTACTTGTTGCCGGTCATCCCGATAACGGCGTTCACACTGGTAGCCGACGCCAGCTTGATGCTGGCATTGCTAGCCCATATTTGCGGTCAATTGTCGGTGCTATCGCGCTCTGTGCTGGCGCGATCCCCCGATGACGCGGACACATTTCGTAGGGACATGACCAAAGCTGTCGTCGAGCATCATCGCTTAATTGGGTATGCTATGGTCGCTTCGATTTAAATTTGAAAAATAAAGACTTTAAATGTTCGTTTTGGGCTTATTTGGCTTTGCTTTCATTCAAGGATGGCAAAAACGGTTGAATCGATATTTAATCTATTGATGCTGCAGCAAATTTTGAGTGTGACCTTTTTTCTCTGCTTTGTTGGGTATAGTACTCTTATAGTAAGCTATTTTTCTATTAGAACTCTATTATAATATATTCAGGGTGGATCTCCAACATTTAATTATTTCTATTGGGCTTAATTATGTAAACTATTAGAAATATATTTTCAGATCAAATGCAATGAGCTGAGCCCAAAAATAATAAAAAATTTTCCATTATATTAATAAAAATTTTTCAAGGTTCAGCTTATCGTGCTGCATTTGAAAATATATAAATTTATATATTGATTATAATATACATATATATTCCATTAATCTTTTAAACATACAATGTTATATTGTGATTTCTAAAATCATTTATTATAAAAAATATTTTAAAATAATTTACAGAATAAAAATAAGCATCGCAACAAAAGTATACAAATTATACAGTTTTAAATTATATTCTATACACTAATATAGAAAATATACACATTGTATATTTTCAGAACTGGAACCAACGCGAAAATGCTGCAATGCTTACCTTTATGATGTGTATAGCTGGAACAATTTTTCTCCTTTTCGCTTACTGCTACGCAGGCCAATGCCTCGTCGACGAGGTAATAAATTTTGTTCAATATGTGCATGGAAAACGCCCTTTTTATTGCATAAAAAACGAATGGAAAATCGAGTTTTACAAAACATTACGCAAGTAGTCAGCAAAGTAGATAATTTCTACATGATTCGTGTGGGAATCAACTACTTTGCTCACTACTCCCGCAAAGTACTATTTTGTCCCACTGCTCGATCATTTTAAAATAATTTGAGTAATATTATGTAATGATAATATACACTATAAAATCGTCAATTTTCGGTCTCTTGTTCCTGCACAGAAAAGAGCCAACAAATGCTCTTGTTAAGAAAGTACAGTGTGTAAGAAATGGGGAAGTGTCATTTTTAGACTCAGATGATTTTGAGGGCGTCCTCGGCACTCTCGTTTTCCACTTGTACTCAAATATCATCCATAATAAGTGAATTTTTCTCCCTTGCTGTACAATATACTATCTTATAACAAAAAATCAATTTTATAACTAGAGTTGTGGATTTTAGAGCGTGTATCTTTGTGATGCTCTGTACAACAGTATTTGGTACAATCTAGAGCCTTTGGATTTAAAGTACTATTTGATTTTGATGAGACGTGCACAAATACCGCTAGTTGTAACCGGTGGCAGATTTTATGTATACAAGCTCAGCAGTTTTCTTACCGTAAGAATTTTTAATGCTGTACCGTAATATTTAAAAATTGAAATTTATTTTTTTTAACAGGTTATCAAATCGGCTATGGCGTATTTGTCCGTTTTGCGAACATTAATATAAACTGACATTGTTTCATCAAAAGTTAGATGACTAGAGATGATCATGTAGAAACTTTTCTAAACAAACAAACGTTTACATCGTTTTATAAAATAATTGAACCATATTATTATTCTTTTATATATATATTTGTATTTATATTTATATTCATATTTATATTCAAATTAATAGCCAAAATATCTGATTTTTGTAAAATTATGAAGCAATAAATTTGTATAATTTTATCGTAAAATGAAAATTATTATGAATCTTTAGCATAAGAATACAACACATCAAATATTTCAATGTTTTCCATAGAATGTAAATTTACTTGCAAGTCAATTAATCATTTTTAAAATCGTAATTAATGTAAGAACAATTTTTTAAGAATTATAACATTCCCAAAATCTTAATAATTGAATAATGTTAGGGTTCTTGAAGCTAGGCAAGGAACAGGGGTGGGCAGTTTCGTACCTCTGTATTGTCATAGCTCAGGACGTGAAAGCTTAAGGCATGCTTGGGCGACCTTTTCGTTTTCTCTTTATTTCACGAATGGAAGCCGATCTTGAATTTATGACGGCGCGTGCAAACTTTTATGCGCTTTCTATGTTAAAAATTTTTGGATGAAATAGCTTAAAAATGTATTCAATTTTTTTATTGAAGTAAAATTTTATTCTTTATCATTTTGTAATATTTAATGGCACATTTTTTAATGTCCGAAAAGAAAGCATAACTCTACTAATTTTAAGTAATGGTAGTATAGAAAGTCAATGCATTAGAATTATTAATTTGGTACTGCGGGTGGTCTGACCAACTTTGCAAAACGAACTTATCTAAATGCTTATTTACACCCATATCAATGCCAGGAATCATTTTTTGTAGCTCTCTTCGAAATAAGTGAAAATTTTGGAAAGAAGCTGTACGAGTAAATAGAAAAGAAAAGAGATTTTTTAGAATGTAATAAGTTGTGCAAGAACTTGATCGAGGTACTCACAGCTTTACGAGATTCTGCTACGATGTACTTCTTCCACTTTTATCTACGGCTTTCGTATCATAAGTAACCACATTTAACACATTTCGAACATATGCACATGCGAAAAAACATATTATATAGTTTTTTCTAAAAGAAAAGACGCAAGATGAAAATAGCTTTCTAAATTTTCAAAATTGGTAAAATAAATTTATTACCTGAAATAATCGAGATATTTAATTTGAAAAAATACATTGTATTTTATCCTTTAAATCTTATTATTTATCTTTTATTATCTAATTTATTTTTAATAATTCGTAATCCTCAGAGTAATGTCGAAAGCGAAATTTTCCATGTCTTGCATTTGATTTATATTTTCATCTAAGCTCTGTATGAGAAACTAAAATTGTCCCTCTCCAAACATTTATGTGTAATGGCTCCAGATTATTTTATTCCATTTACGTGTGGAAAGTTTTTTAAGCTTGGGATAATTGGACAATTCAGTGCTCGAATAGAAAGAAAGGAAGAAGAACTCGAGCTTGGTGCACAAGTTGTTGGAATTAAGCCAAATTGCTAGTTCGTAGCATATACTTTTTTGCATTGTATGCAATGATATAATTATTGGGTAACTATCGATCCTTTCTCCTATGTAAAAGTTTATTTTTAAGGCGAATGGAAGGTAAGATTCATAAGGGAACTATGACGCTGGCGATAGTAATAGTTACAAGAGTGTATTAGAAAAAAATTTTACTGTCTTCGTCTTGCATCATTCAAGCTTCTGCCGTTCTGAGACAAACATCGAAACATGTCCATCAAAGCTCTGCAAGTACAAATATTATAAAAGTTCTAATATTGTAGTAAATATTGTGAAAATATAGTAATTTCCATGAATAAAACGCACATAGTAGTAAGTTAAGAAACCTTTTAATTAGAAAAAACATGATAATAGTCGCAGGGCCAAAAAGAGCTCGAGGACTGTTCGCGCGTGTTCCACTGGAACTGGCTGCTGATGAGCGTGTTGGGCCTCTGGCCCGCCAGTCCGAGGGAGCTGATCTTCCTTCTAAACTTCGGCTACTTTTGCTACCACATGGTTCTGGAATATCTAGACCTGTTTCTATTCATCGACAACCTCGAGCACGTCCTCATGAACCTCACGGAGAACATGGCCTTCTCGCAGATCTTCGTAAGGATGTTAATGTTACGTATCTACAATCAGCAGCTGGGTGGGGTCATCGCCCAGGCATCCAAAGATTTCGATCCAAAGGATTACACCGATGAGGAGAGGAGGATCTTCATAAGTTATCACGCCAAGTCGAAGACTTTCATGAAGCTTCTAATTACGAATACAGCGTTGACCGCCTCCTCGTATTATGCCAAGCCTCTTCTAGGACAAATGACAGAAAGTAAGTTCAATAGGATTGTATTGAAATTAGTACTAGGTAGTGGATTGGGTGGAAATAATGGAAATCAATGATTTTAGGCTTTATCTCATATATATAATATAATATGAATTCAGACATAAATAGCATCAACTATAGCAAATTACTCAATTTATTATATTTTATGAATATTATTTAAATTTAAGTTTGAATATTGTATAAAAATTACTTTAACATGCCACGCATATACATGCATTTACAATGAATTAAAAACCAAAAATTAAAATTAAAATAAGAAGAAAATAAGTTAAATTAAAATATATTGATTTATTAACTGGATTGAAAATTTTTCCTTATTTTTCAATACCTCACTAATTCTAAAATCAAACGACAGTTTTAAATAGAAAAGAATATATTTAATTTTAATACATTTTTTCCTAATACTCTTATAGAAGATAAGAATTTTATTAATTCTTTTAATAATTTTGATATTAGATCAAAAAATATTTAATCTAGCACATACAGAAAATTAGTAATTAATCGAAACCTCAGTCATAGAATATGCGACCTCTCGCAGTGAGAATTCAACTTTCATCTTTATGTTGCCGTATCGCTTCCACACCTTTTACGAGTTGAAAGATGCGTCGACGTACTTCTGGACTTATGGCTCCCAGCTGCCTTTTGTCTTTGTCAGCGGCTTTGGCCAAAGTGCTGCCGATTGTTTGATGGTCACTTTAGTCTACCATTTATCTGGACAAATGGCCGTGCTAGCTCTCAGAATCACCAACCTAGATACTGATTCGGCCAACTGTACCAAGGAGCTACGCAAAGTCGTTAGCGTACATATTAGGCTACTTCGGTAAACTTTATTTTTTTGGGTTCTGAATAATTTATATTGATGAAAATAAACTAATTTTTTATTACTGATTAAATAGAATGGGAAAAGTCATACAAGAGGCTTTTAGTGCGACACTACTTGCACATCTTATTGGGGCGACGTCACTTGTTTGTATTCTTGGATATCAAATATTAGTGGTGAGTTGATTTATGATACAAAACTGAAGACCAATTTTTCTTTTACTTTATGGTATTTCAGTGTTTTTCTTCATAATTTTTAAGTGATTTTCTTCATTCACTCACGTTTTTCTTTTATTTTATCATGTTTAGTGTTTAGCTATTGGAGAGAGGGCAATTCTGATTTCGTTTTTTGCATTCATCTTTCTGGTATTGTTGGTGCTCTATGCTCACTGCACAGTCGGTGAAAGCTTGATAACAGAGGT
Organism: Eupelmus azureus; assembly: GCA_030522685.1. NCBI lineage: Eukaryota > Metazoa > Arthropoda > Insecta > Hymenoptera > Eupelmidae > Eupelmus > Eupelmus azureus. The sequence goes on along the minus strand of JAPYZA010014055.1, from coordinate 842 downwards.
ATCAATTTAACAATGCATTAGTATATGTACAAATTTCCACGAGGCATTGATGGTCAATTTCTGACACCTAAAAATAAAGTCCAGTATTCATAGTTCTATTAAATTTTAAATGTACCTTCTTTCCGAGGTGTCCTTGATGTCAAATGAATTATTTTCTTAAAACATAATGACTTTTTTATTAACCATAACATGATAAATGCTTGTGTTAAAAAAACATCAAATAGGGATGGTAAAATTAAATAAAAAAGCTTTGATTTAAGCTTTGATTTAAGCTTTGATTTGTTAAAATAGTACATTTCGATACGGGTGTGGAAGGTGGTTATTTGCCTCGTGAGACGTTTTTCGCCCGAGCGAAGCGAGTAAAATAAAAAAACATTTTATTTCAAAATATTTCAGAGTGATCGGGTATGTTTAGCGTATTACAATTGTAACTGGTATAACATGTCCGAAGAAAATGCAAGGATGATCATTTTGTGCATAGCTCGGTCACAACAGCCTTTGCGATTAACAGCCGGAAAATTCAGCACGTTCTGTTTAACAACTCTTACCGATGTCAGTAAAATAACAAGTAATTTACACTTTTTATATTTCCAGTAAGTACTGATTTACGTAATCTTTACAGAGCATTAAAACATCGATGGGGTACTTGTCAGTTTTAAGAACTGTCATGTAATTAAATTTCTTCTGTTACGAATTTTGTGCTATTTAATCGCTATAGTAAGTATACTTAACTTGAAATACTTCCGTGTAAAAAATGAATATATTAAAATTTTATGTAAGTATAAGTTTGTAATGAATACAATATTATTATCTGTTTTCAAAATACCTTTTTTAACAAACAC
>JAPYZA010014051.1:0-14705 GCA_030522685.1 Eupelmus azureus | reverse complement strand
GAGAAGGGACGTAAAGAAAAAAACGTCCGAAACGTCGGCAGTAAAGAATAAAATTGGTTCGCGGAGATCAATAACGTCAATTTTTTATTTTCCTTAAATGTTTATAAAATTCCTGAAATATTCCTTGCAATATTTCGTCGAAAGATGTCGGTAATATTATAAAAGTCTGTCTGAAATATTTCTGGAAACATTTTTTGATAATGTTTTCAGTAATATTCATATGAAATGTTTCACAAATATTTCATAAATATTTCCGGTAATATTTCATGAATTATTTGTACACGCGCCGAAGAAAATATTTTTCCGAACATGTACCCGAAATGACAACACCGCATATTTTACCACAGGCGTAAGATAACCTCCAAGAATGATCGAGTTCCAATCATTAATCTTCGTTACTCTATGACCGTATATATCTTATAAAATATATTGCCATAGAGTAATGAATAGCAAAGATCCTAGCTCGATATGATTTGGGGGTTGTCTTACGCCTGTGGTAAAATATGCGGCGTTGCCATAGTTTAGGGTACACGTTCGGAAAATATTTTTCCGGCGCGTGTATGTGGACATAGGAATATTACGGAAATATTACATAAAATATTTACGTGATTTTTGCGCGAAATGTTTCGGTAATATTTCCGTTACATTTCTATAATATTTCTACTTACAAGTTTCATCATTTTTCGAAAATATAAAATATTACAGAAATATTACTTTGAAATATTTCATGTTACGTTTTTACACGTGTTCACAGTGGACATAGTAATATTACTAAAATATTATATGAAATATTTCGGTAATATTTCAAATCTTAGTTTGAAATATTACGGAAAGATTACAGAAATATTACATGCTGTGTGGAAAAAGTCAGTAATGTATTTATAGTGTAGAATATGTATTACAAAAATAATTATCGTCAACATACAGTTCTATTGGGTAAGTTCGACTTTTTTCTTTAATCATTAAGTATAACATGGTTTTATTTATAAACAGTGTTTATTATGGGATTTAATACTATTATTAAGTATTTCGGCAAAAATCATGGTATTGAGTATCTCAGGAATAAGGGAGCGTTAGACTCTCAGCTTCTGGCTTTTGAGTACTTATGCCAAAACTAAACTTCTGGCAAAGTTTCAGCTAAATTGGTTACCCGCCTCATAACTCACTTTTCTTCACGTCCAGATAAAAATGGCCAAAACCCTCTACCTGATACACCGAAAGTAAACAAACACTGCATAGGTATATTTATATGCGGTGATGAACACTGTGGGCACACGAGTTACCCACAGAGCAGCGGCGCTATCCCACAGAGCAGCGGCGCTATAAGCGCACACACACAGTGTAACATACACATGTAGACGCCCCTGCGCAGGCGCAACCAGAGCGACCAGGGGAACGAGCGTTACGACAATGTAACAGCTAGCGAGTCTAGCCCATATGAGTTAAATGCGACAACACGCATTTTGACTCAGCTCCATTACCAATAAAAGACTTATAAATTAACGTCTCTCTCTTCTGTTCAGCTTCCCTCATCCTTCTGCAACGTAGGCAGGCGCCTACAGCTGGTGACCCCGAGACGCCTACAACACCTTACTCTCTACTTTATCGACAAAGCATAAATAGCACCAATGGAGAACTTACAGTTTAAATTCAAATTTATTCGAAACTTTTATATTGTAATTTTATTATTATAGATTACTAATTCCTAAGTTAATTTAATTAATTTTATAAGAATAAAGAAATTAACTTAATAAGCTATCATGTAATGATATAACTATTATTTAAATAATATTATTTAAAAAGATTTTAAATATTGTATACATTCGCAAGTAGAAATCATTGCATAGATAACATTTTTTTTAATCGAAGATTTGAATAAATTTAATATATTTGACATCAAGTACAGAAAATATATAGTTTATTTTGAATGTTTATAAATATATTTTATATAAATTTAATTAAAAATCAATCCTTGAAATAATAATCGATTAACGCGACTTTGGAGGATAAATTTTTAGAATTTTTTAAGCTTCCACCATTCTTTGATAACAGTAGAATGGTGGAAAACTTAAAAATCCAAAGAATTTTATAAACTAAAAGCGTAATTAGTAAACTACGAAATGAGAATCTAGCCTAACCTCCGAAGCCGCCTTAAGTAATAATCTATTTTTACAACGGATTTTAAACTTTATTTTAAAAAATGTAGTCGTGCCTAGTAGTTTTTTGCATAAGTCAAACCGCTAGTTAATAATAAAGAGATAAACATAAATATTGTCTTATTAATTTTATATCGAGTGTGAATAGTCTTTTACACTAGATGTGCAACAATCGCATTCTTTTGATCATGCACACGGTTAGGCCTCTTGCACGAATGAAGCCACACGGAGGAATAGCGACAGTCAGCCAATCAGAAACGAGTTTTAAAAAGACTTGTTCCTTTTTGAAGGAATAGAAAGGAATACGTCCTTTTAAAGCTCGCTCATGATTGGCTGACTATCGCTATTGCTTCGTGTTGCTTCACTCGTGCAAGAGGCCTTATGCGCTGTTATGGCCCGCGCCCGTGAATGAGGGTAGATGGTGGACTCGCTGTTGAAGGCGGAGGCCTTTCGATGTTGGCCGCGGCTCGGTGTAGAATAAGGAATGCGGGAACGTTGTCCGATTAAGCACAAAAGTGCAAGGGTTCGCGAATGGTAAATTAAATGAAGAAGCGGGCCCTCGGCTCGCGCTCTTTTATAGAGGGTCGAGTTGTTTACTTCTTTCTCTTCATGGAACCCATTAACGTTGTTTACGACGTTTCCTTCATGGAATTATTTACAGCTTTCCGGTTCCATGGAATCCATTAGATGAAACATATTATTGCTCCTAGGATTATTTATGAGGTTTCGGTTCCGCGAAACCATTAGCGAGTTGTTGATGCAGGAGTGTTCCAGGAAACCATTAAGGGATTGTAGGTGCGGTTGTGTCTCGCGTTCCTAGAATCCATTAGTTTTGATGAGTAAATAGTTCTTTTGCAACTGTTTACGAGTTGGCGGTGAGTCATCGGTTCCGCGAGTTGTTTGTGCTGAGTTCCATGAATCCATTAGCGCTGATGAGTCACTGTCGATGAGTCATCAGTTCCTGGAGTTTTTTACGCGTCGATAAGTAAACAGTTCTTAGAGTTGTTTATTATTATTCTGTCGATGAGTCAACAATTCTTGGAATTGTTTACAAGTTAGCGGTGATTCATCAGTTCCTGGAGTTATTTATGAGTTGGCGGTTCCTGGAGTTGTTTAAGCTGTTGGTAGTGAGTCATTAGTCCTTGAAGTTGTTTACGCTGTTGGTGGTGAGTCCTTGAAGTTGATTATTATTATTATTCCTGAAAAACATATATAGACTCCCCAGGTGTATATTACTATCGGTGGCTAATCTTACGGATGCCTTTCCATCCGATAGAATGATTATTATAGATTTTCTAATCGTTCCGATTATTATCGGGTGTAGCAGAAATCGACTTTATCGGCCAGGGTATCGAGTGTCCCATCTAGCTAAGTTGCACGAAGCGGTACATAAGGCCCGTTACACGCTAAAAAATACAGAAACAGATACAGATACAAGAACGAGAAATGCATGTGATAGTATATCTATATATACGTGTATCTGTAACTGTATCGCATGTATATAGATATACTAGTATGAGCAACAGTTACAGATACATGTATATATAGATATACCATCCCATACATTTCTCGTTCTTGTATCTGTATCTGTTGCTGTATTTTTAGAGTGTAACGGGCCTAACAGCGCAAAACTACTCAAAGAGTCGGAATACAGAACACGGAACGGCGGAATTCATCTCAAAATAATGGAAATATAAATTATTTAATAACAAATAAATATTGCAAATTTCGTACAAACGCTATTTTAGACATGATCCGCAATTAAATTGAAAACGATCTGCATTGATTTCGTTCATAAATAAAGCAAAACTGCTGAGAAAACAGTTAATTTAAATTTTTGTTCACCAACAGAGATTTTAATTTTTTACGAAAAAAGGAAAAGACCTGCAATTTTTTTTATTGCGGTTGTTAACGTTGCTAATGATTCCGCAATTATTGGCATTTTTTTTTATGATTTGCGAAAGTTATTTTCGGACTTTACGGAGCTGCTTGCGCCCTGAAGATAGCCCCGAAGATGTTTATATGGCGCAGTGAAAATGTTTGTTTATATTTGCGTTCACTTGGTCACCGCTAAGATAATATGGTTGATTGCATGGAAGTCTTGTTTCTTTAAATAAAGTACTTTGTTAAACATATCATGATGGAGACATTGCTGTTTAACATGTATAATTCCATATTTTTTGTCAGTAATATTATAAACAATAGAAATTTGACACACTAATATTATAAATAATAGAAGTATGATAAACACAATGTGTTAAACTAAACAGTGGATTAGCAACTGCTTTAAATTTATGTTATAATGTAAAGGTTAGAGTATCAAACGAGTGTAGAAATGTCATTGTATTTTGATACTCGAGTTCAAAATCCTCAGTCAGCTTCAGTAAATGCTTTTGCATCATGGCATTTAAAATTGCCATTTCTTGCTGTTGCTTCATTCTCTCAAGATAAAGGTGGCTTTGTCACTATCTATGATGATCAAGGAGAACCTCTGCCAGATGTTGAATCTGCAGGTCATTCTGTCGCTCAAGTTACAGCCATTGCCTGGCATCCAGAGAGAAAATGGTTAGCTGCTACATGGGAAAGTGGGGAGCTTAGGGTATTAGTTTATTATTTATTCTATAATCTATAATTTATCAATTTTCTAAAAATTACTTTTTTCCTCATAAAGGTTTGGCCAGGAGATACTGGATCAAATGAATTCAACAATGTTGTAACTCCTCATAGAGATCCAGTAACAATATTGCAATGGAGTCAGCATGGTGATAGATTAGTTTCAGGTGACATAGCTGGTTCTATGGTTGGATGGAAACTGGATAGCAGGAGTCAACTTGTTATGATATTTCATCATGAACTAAAACATTCTTTGACTCATATTGTTTTCAAAATTACCTCTCCTAAGCCTGCTGATGATATAACGTAAAAACAAAATAAATATTTAAAAACTGCAAATAAATATTATTAAAAAAAAAAACAAATAAATAATAATGATAATATTGTTTTTATTAGTGGTTTAGCTAAAGCAGCAGTAGCTGGAGATGAAAGAGCATTAGATTTATTTAGCTCATGGAGGCCAAGAACTGCTGCACCTACTGCACATTCCACACAGCGAGATAATCATGCATTTTATGTAGGAACAGTTAATGGTATAATTTATTTCATTGACCAGCAAGGACAATGTGTTTTAGTTCTAGATTTAGAAGGTGCTACTTTGCATTGCTTGTTGCATCATCAAACAAGAGATTCAATTGTCATTATGAGTGAAGGTTTGCATATTGGACATTTCCAAGCAGATCCAGTAAATGGTCAGCTTACCGAGTTAACAAAGGTACCAAATTGACTTATTTTTTTTTTATACAAATTAATTACTTATATTTTGTGCAGATCTATTATTTTTAATAATATTTTAGGTAAAACTTAGTGGTAGGAGTGATATGACTAGAAATGGGCCATCTTTGTGTTGGGCTGGTATCAATACACTGGCGATTCTATCTGGAGAATTAATGGTCAGAATGTGGAATCTTCATACTGGAGATACTTATGTTTTAACTCCAAAAGAAACTTCTTTTGCAGGAAATATAGCTACACCACCAGAAGTCTGTATCAGCTTAACATTTTGTAAAAACAACGGTAAATCAACAAATTTATAAAAAGATTTGTTTAAAAATTTTTTTTATACATAGTTTTAATGTTTAAAATATTAAAATAATTATTCCAGATACTTTAGCTGCTGGAACAAATTTAGGGACAATATTTTTATGGAAGCGAAAGATTAGAGGCATAGAAAATGATGAAAGTTCTTGGCCTTCTACTCCAGACTCTTGTTCTATTCCTGGAACAGTAAAACAAATAACTTGGGGTGCTACACTGCTTCGAAATCCTTTATTAGCTGTAAATTGTGTAACAAATGTTTATATTTTGCATCAACAGCCAATGTGTGCAGCTTACAATGATGGAGTGTGTGCCAGTCAGTTTAGTCCTACACAATTGTTGATTGAAATCATAGAACCAGGTAATAAAATTGTTTCATATTCAATTTTTTTCATTTCTGATTATCAAAAATATTTTATGTATTACTTTATTTTATAATCAGTTGATCAGACGTTTACCCTAAAAACGGATATTCAAGTACAAATTGTAGCGGTAAACAGAAGTTATATAGCTGTATCTTCTGGAAGATATGTAGCTATTTACAAAATCAGTGGGGATGGACAAATGACCACGACTGTATTCATGAGCTTTAGTTGTGATACCGAAAAACTTTTAATTCACGATTCTATATTAATTGTTTTAACACCACAGGTAAATTAAATTGTAATTTACATTAAATAATTAGAAAATTTGATTAAATTGATTAATAATTTTATACCTCAGGTAATTCAACTAAGGTCAATTGAAGAAGGCTCAATAATACAAACACTTCCTACTCTACCTGAAGAAGGTGAACCAATTACGATGGAAATTACCGAAAATTACTTAACAGTGGCATCTTTAAATGGAATCTTAAAAATTTGGGATCTAGGAAAGAGAGAAGCAAAACTTTACACCAGAGCCATGGCAACTTATGAAGCTATTAGTGATTTTGCCGAAATTATCGAGGCACGATGCAATGCAGATTGCAGATTCGTCTCTATTACTGTGGCTATGGCTAATTTAATGCCTAGTTCCATTCTTTATGTATGGGATATTGAAAGTGACCAGATTCATGAATTTGATTTTGCAGAAAATGATATCGAAGAAGATTCTCCTTTGTAAATAGTTTTTTCTAAACTCCTTATTTTTTAATATTGTCCAATTATATATTTACTTGATAGTACTAACTGGATACTATGATTTTTAGAGTTATAAAAGTTAAAGGTAGATTAGTTACAGCTCATTGCTGGGACAATGATGATTCAAGACTTTTAATTTGTCGAGCACAAAAGCCTGAAAGTTTCCATTCTAAGTCAACAATATCATTAGCTGATAATCAGGTAATTAATTTGACAGTAATTAATTTGACAATATTTAACAATGAAAGATATAGAGATCTTGAGAAGATAACTGAAAAAAGTCCTTGTTGCAGCTAACCAATTATGGTAGCCTTTACATTAATTTTTTTTTAAAGACGAAATTATATTTTAATATAAAGTATATTTATGCAGAATACCTCTACTAACGTAGTCTTGGTAACAATGTTCATCACCTCAGAACATGGAGTGGTCATACAGGATGTTCGACCAATAAAGGATGATAATTGCCGGCTCTTGGGAGTGCAGTCACCATTAATTGTAATCTTAGACTCGCTAAAATCTACCGGCAGTAAAACTGCACGCCTCCTTATGCGCGACTTTGAAGAGCTCGGTTCTTGTGACTTAACTACAAAAAAGGCTATACTTGATTTTAGCTTTTACTTAAGTGTCGCAAATATGGACGAAGCTTTTAAGGTTACTATGTATTATACAGTAATACATGTTAAGTTAGAAAGTTCAATATTTAATATTTACTAACCTAAAATTATTCGCTTCAGGCTATTAAGACAATACAAAATGAAGGTGTATGGAAAAATTTAGCAAAAATGTGTGTCAAGACAAAACAACTGGAGATGGCTATGTTATGTTTGGGACACATGAAACAAGCCAGAAGTGCCAGAGCTCTCAGAGAAGCAATGCAGGATGGTGGTTTAACTTTAAAGGCAAAAATTGGAATTTTGGCTGTAGAATTAAAGCTTTACGTAAGAGATAACGATTTTCTTCTTTTTTTTTCTATTATTATCCAGCTATAAAAGTATTACATTATGTAGTATTTGTAATTAGAAATTGTAAATATGTTTTTAAAATTAATGAAAATGCAAAATAATAATACAATATATACAACAGAATATTTTCTCGAATTTATATTTATTTAGTGATTTATCAAATTATGCCCATTTCTTTATAGGATGATGCTGAAAGATTATTTCGAGAGGCAAATAGACTAGATCTTGTAGGCTCTTTACTGGAAGCACAAAATAAATTCAAGGAGGCTATCGAGCTAGCTAAGGATGAGAACAAGATTCGAGAGAAAACAAGCTATTATAATTATGCTAAAGCTCTAGAATTAGAAGGAAAAACTAACGAAGCCATTGAAATGTACACTAAAGCAGATTGTCATAGGTTTGAAGTACCTCGGATGCTTCTTGGAACACCAAGAGAACTCCAAAACTATTTGAATAATTCCGAAGATTTGTAAGTTGTTAAAAGTTTTAAAAAACGATTTCAGATGATAAAATGCTTTAAATAATTAACCATTAAGCTTGAAAATTCATTTTTTTTTTCAGGGAAATAAAGAATTGGTATGCCCAGTATACCGAATCATTGAACGATATGGATACTGCTTTGAAACTTTACGAGAAAGCCCAGGATACTCTTTCCATGACACGACTATTATGCTTTTTTGGACGCGAAAATGAGGCTTGTGATATTGTTAACAAGACAAAGCATGCTGCCTCGGCATACCACTTGGCTGCGCATTATGAATCGCACAATAATATTGGTCAAGCTGTACACTTTTACACAATGGCCAAAGCTTATACGAATGCGATACGTGTATGTAGAGAAAACGATTTGCTCGAGGAACTTTGGCCTTTGGCGATGACGGCTCCAAGGCATGCGCAAATCGAAGTGGCCAAGTACTACGAGTTCAATGACCAGGTATTTTCTATTTTCTTTAAAATTTTATTCGATCATTTTTATTGACGAAAATAAAAATACTCAATATATTAAAACATTATGTATAATGAACTAATGACATTTTGCGCGCTTCGCGCGATCTGCATTTTTTATTTGTATGTATACTTTTGGGCATTTTTTAAGTTTTGAGGTTAAAAATTCTTAAACGATTTCAAAATATTGTTTATATACAAAAATATAAATTTTTACAATTAATTTGAGGCGACGCCTTTGGAGGTTTATAATATTAAGATACAAAAGAATATAACAAGGAATAGAGCATTTAATACTATATTTCTTGAGACTAGACTTCAATAGCATACAATTATTTATATTAACAATATCAGGAGGCAATTTATTCCAAAGTCTTGTCATTCTCAACTTAGCAGACTGTATTAATTATTAATATATTTATTGTTATATTATTTATTTAACTTGCTTTGTATTATAAATGACTTTCATAAATAACTTTGTAAGAATAAAATCTATTTTAATATTTAAATACTTTTTACAATTTGAATTTTAGCGCCTATTCAAAAACAACCAATCAAATCTCGTTTTAAGCAGCTTCACTTTTCGTGTATCTCTTTTTAAAGAAGGAAATAAGAAGGAATGCACATGTAATTGTATTTAAATTAATTATTTCACCCAACTAACGTAAAGAAAAGTATTCCTACTATAATTGATTATTGCAGAAATTCTGCAGAAGCACGTTATACGTAATTACAATGTGTGATAATGGCGTACAGAAATAAATGAGTGAGAAATACTCAATTTGTGGTTAATGATTTGGTGGTTTCATTTACTATTCTATTGGATCGTTACAATCAATATCTATATCATATGTTTCACCAAGTTATTGAACGGCGTCTACTCTATGTAAGAATAATTTCTGCATAGTTTGCAAAAAGTAGATTGGTGTAATTTGTTTTATACTTTGAAATAAGTTGTGTGAATTGATTTGCTATTGCAAATTCACCAAATTATTTACTACTAACCAGATAATTTTCAGGTGATTACGTCTTTAAGCCTTTATCACATATTGTAATTCAATATAAACAATCCTGCCATAATCAGTTATTAGTAGGAATACTTTTATTTGTCAATTGGATGAAATAATTGATTTATCTACAATTATGAATGCAATTAATAAATTTAATACGTTTCTACTATCATAAATTTTTTTATTATAAGTACATGCATCTAAAACTAAAAATTTGTAATATGTATTTATACACGTTATCAACAAATTCAGTATTTAATTCTTTAAATACAAATATAAAATACATATTTTAATAGACAGTATTTTAAATAGTTTAAATTTATTCATTTATTTATTTATTTAAACGGGAAAAAATTGCCCTTGTAAATAATATATGTAATTAAACTTTACAGAGAAGAGAATTTGAGAGGTGGTTTTATCCGCAGCGAAAATAAGTATCAAGTGTGGGGTTATAGTGGTCTTTTCCACGCTGGCCCCAGCTTCACGGAGGAGGGGTAAAGTAAAAAATTGGTTTTTTAATACTCTGTGCGCAAAGCTCGTATGCTAAATCTCGCTTTGTGCATGTCGTATCAAAAAATACGGTTCGATACATGAGCGAGGAAGTGATTTCAACCTCGTGTGGCCTTTTCAAACGTCCTTGCAAACGTCCTCACGAGCCTGCAATCACTTTCTCGCACTAGTATCGAAATGTACTATTACTTAACGTCTTTATTGACTGCTCTCTTCTAACTCTCGAGTGCGACTGGCGCTGGGCGCTCGCTCGCGCTGCCCCTCCGTGCCTTTCCCCCACTCTCTCCTTCCCTACTTAACCATGGGATATCCCACATCACTGCCCCTAAGGAAAAAAATTTTTTATAATTTTTATTATTACATTTTAATTGATCAATTACAGTTAATGAGGGAGGAAGATTGATTGATTGGATATTTATTACGGCCTTGGGGTAGAACCCCCTTAGGCCAAACAGCAAAGATAAATACATAAATTACAAATTTAACAAAAGATATAAACGACGCAAGTTCAATAAAATAAGTGCAGATATAACATACCATAAAAAAATATAATAAAAGCAATAATATAGAATATTACATGGCGAAACGCTAATTGTACGCGAAAAAAAAGATAAATTAGGTGATATTAAATAAAAGCAAAAAAAATGAATAAGAAAAAAAGTCAATAAAATCAAAGTATTTAAATGCAAAAGAAAGTGATCTTGAAAATGGTAATAGCACAAAACACTTCACTGGCACTGTAAAAACTTTACACTATTACTCGAGGCGAATGCCCTCACGGCTCACTCGATCCAGCCAGTCGTTGTGGTTGATTTCCATCAATTTAATGCGGCACATCTTCTTGAAACATGGTAGATCGTCAATAGAGAACTCCAATGCATCAAATTGATTGAGACTCCTCGTCGCAGATAAAGTGAAAGAATTCTTCCATGGCTCAGTTCTGGCCGTGACTTCGTATAGTGTGTTCGATGGCAAACGCGAGGAGGCTCGGACGATGACCTCGTTAGTGAGTACAACGAATCTGCTCTCAAGGTACGTTGGTCAAAAATTGGCTAAGATCTTATATGCCAAAGTTGCAAGCAGATATTCTCGCCTGAGATTGGGCTACAGCCAGCCAAGCTTAAGACGATAGAGCTCTCTCGTAGCATCCAGATTGTAGTAGACGGTGCTACAGTAATCGAAAAGCGGGAAGATCAGCGACTGTACCAGCGACCTCTTATCAAATGAGAGCGAATGACGCAAATGCATCAGGGATGCGAGAGCACCATACGTCCTGTCGACATTGGATCTGACGTGGGCATCCCATTCGAGGTTCGGTGTGAGTGACCCCCAGGCACTTTACCTCCAATTCGTAATCCAGTGCGCAGCCGTCAACAATGACTCTTGGGGCTAGATTTAAGTCGATTCGAGGTATGAACTTAACGCTGTCGAAGATCATAGTTTTTGTTTTAGTGGCATTGATCGAAAGCCTATTTATTGTTGATCATTCAATGATGCTGTCGATGTCTTTATTCAGCAGGGCAATGCCCTCTTCAAAATCTGCCGAATAAAACGGTAGGTAGATCTACAAGTCGTCCGCGAAGAGAAGGACTTTGGCGTGATGTATCGGCGGCAATATCGTTTATAAAGATGGAGAAGAGCAGTGGACATATCACGCTCTTCTATCCCTGTGGACTCCTGCCGTAATCGGCAGCCACCGCGATTGGTTGCCGCTATCATCCACGACCGACTGGGAACGACCGTGGAGATACGAAAAAATCATTTCAGTACGATTGAGGAACATCCGAGGCGTCTTAGCTTGAGCAAGAGAAGATCGTGCGGTACCAGGTCGAAAGCTCTACTGAAATCAAAGAAGACGACGCCCGTGACCTTTCTCTCATCAATAGCGAGCCTAATATCATCCGTCAGTTTAAGAAGAGCTGTCTACGTGCTGTGGTGCTGACGAAATCCGGACTGATAAGGCGAGATGATTTTGTTCCTGCAGATAAACGTGCAACTAGTTATACTTCATCACCCGAGACCGGCCTGAAGACAAATTCCGGGCGCTCCGAGTCATCAGGCGCAAGCGACAGAGCATTTTCAAGGTCGGCAAGAGAAGCCGGCGAGATCGAGGCTGAAAGAGGCATAGTGAATATTTAGGTCGTCGAGTGAGAAGAGGTCAGTCGGTGAGCGCTGACGAGATTTACTCACGCCCCAGGACTTAAGGATTCGCCATCTGTTCTGGCGGCCAGGCGCGTCCAAGATTTGAGAATTGTGCCTCTAAGTGTCATGTACCTTACCAGCGCCGCGCTGGAACCCGTCGACCTGGTGAACCTGTAAGTTTTTTCAAGGAGCTTTATTTTGAGGCGAAAATCAGCGCCAACCCATGGTTTTCTCTACGCCGTGAGAGAAAATTCTGTGCGAGGCGCGAGGTCGTACAGCACAGCAGTGAGCGCTTCTGTGAATAAGCGCATAGAGACGTCGGGGCCAGGCGCCTCTAAAAGTGCCTTATTAAAATAATCAAAAGTGGCCTTATAACTACTATGTACAGTACTAAAACTAGGAGCCTTAAAATTATAAAAAAAGAAGTAAAATCCGGCGGATAAATGGTGACTTCCGGATTAACAGCAAAAGAATTATGCGGGCTGCGAGAGGCCAGCACGCCAGCTTCCTCAAGGAGCCTCGTAACTAGAGATTCTCTTTCAACATGCTTAAGGTTTTTTCTAAAAAGTTCCTTCTTGGGATGCGGTAAATTAGCGATTCCGTACGTTAGCTTAATTAGGTCATGACCTGCTGCAAAAGGTGACAATGATGAAGTGCAGGATGGCATCTGAGTTCTTGACAATAAATAAGTCAAGCCAAGTGTCTGACGTTCTTTAGTCTGATAAAACGTGATGCGTTCGCTCTGACTCGTCTATAGTGAAAGATTTAAATCCTGCATTTTTTCTTTGAGAAAGATAGAAGCTTCTGACGTCACTGCCATGCTAATATTAAAGTCGCCTGTAACGATGACGTGCTTGTAAGGAATTAATTCTACAAGTAAATCGAAGAAAAAAATCGGAAGCTCAGCACCAGGTCGACGATATACAACTCCGAAAAAGGGACACTGAGAAAAATATCTGGTTATTTCAACAGCGCTGTCGAATATTCTGTTAATTTGATAGAACCGCTCATTTGATTCAATAGAATATATTTTGTTCATTTAAACAATTTTTATGCGAAGATTTAAAAAGAATATTCAATTTTTTTTTATTTTCATATTACATTTTTTTCTCACATCTTACTTTATTTTATTTCTTAATATTTCTTAACTTTTGCAATTTTAAATATTTTTTATTTAATTAATTTTATATTTATTTTAATATTTTTAAATTCTAATCTATTTATTTTTAAATTCTAAATAAATTTCAAATTAAATAAGTCTTTAAAAAATTTTTTTACCTCGGGTGGGAATCGAACTCGCGATCTTTTGGACGGGAAGCATGCACCTTGCCGACTGCGCCATCGAAATATCTTACACGTTATCATTCGAATCGTCCTTATTAGTTACAAGTCTAGTAGATTAAACTCTTTATGTTGTACATGAATATTTATTTTGTTGATTATTAAATAAACCATTATCTTATTAAGCTATTAACCTTAACAGAACAACAAGTTCAAGAAAAATGTCAATTGTATAGAAATATTTCAGATTAAAATTTTTTCAGGAAAGCACGTACAAGTAATTTTAAATTAAAATAATTCTTTTGTACATAAAACAAAAACTGTTTTAGTAAATTTATTTACACTTTTAGTTTTTTTAATTTGTTTCAAAATAATAATTTTTATTAATTTATTTACATAACATTTTTTAGTGATATAAAGCATAAATTGATACGAGTGTGCTAATTAATAATTTTTATCTTGTGTGAGGTGGGAACCTCACAGCAAATCGGTCTTTTACAATTACGACTGGGCAGCGAAGCCCAGCCGACACTCCCGAGGCCCGTGCCTATTTTAACAATATTGATCATTAAAAACTAATTCGCGAATACTTACGGTGTGTCGAGGTGAGCTTCGTCCGACGGCAGCAGGCAGGCGGCCCCGCCAGCCCAGCTGTTCTACACGAGAGAGAAAGAGATAGTGATAGGGACTGATTAGTGCTACCGATGTCTACGACGTTCCTGGGCGACGAGGCGAGCTGAGCTGACGGAGACGACGGCTTCCACCATAACCCACCTTCTGCGCACCACCAAACCACCTCACTCACACACACACACACAAGCAAGAGAAACCGCGAGACGATGGCGCGGCGCCTCGTGTGCGTTCGAACACGAGGCCGACGCCGCGCACGCGCGAATATACACGCACACACGCACGTAACCCGGG
>JAPYZA010014036.1:0-12290 GCA_030522685.1 Eupelmus azureus | reverse complement strand
AGTTGAAATATTCCGAAAAATTAATCTTGGCCATCCAACAACCAAAGTAAATCAGCGATCCCTCTATCGTTCACTAGCCGCAGCAACTGATGCGTAGTGTATTTAGAATCGCATCGAGAGAGGGAGAGAGAGAGAGAAAGAGAGGGGGAGGGGAGAGAATAAAGCTGCCAGTGCGCGCAAGGTGCAGCAGAAAGCTCAGCTTCGGCAGGGTTATGTTGGTCCGCTGCGGAGCTGTATATAAACAGAGAGAGAGAGAGAGAGAGCCAACAGCAGGAGCGCTCAGCACGCAGTTAAAAGCTCGGGACGTAAATCAGAGGCAGTAAAGGAGAGAGGGAGGGAGAAGCCGGCGCGCGGAATGGCGAAACAGAGCTAGACCACAAATGGCTGCTGCAGCGTGTGCGCCTGAAAAGAGATGGGAAGAGCCGACGCCGCCGCCACCGCGCTATATTGCCGCGAGAAAGGTAAAAAAGGAGAGAGTTGTGCGCACTTTCTGTCTCTCGCCCTCTCTGATACACAGCCACGCGCGTGTGTGTATACATATATGCGTGCGCGTTGTACAGCGAGTCCGCAGAGATTGGACGATACGCCGTAAAGCGCGCCGGAGCTGCTGCAGGGCTGGGGGATCGGGAGCTACTGCGCTATGTTGTTACTCACTGCTTCGGAGCGTGGAATTAATTAAAATGCATATAAAATGACCCGCCCCCCGCTCTCGGCCCTGCCGCGCTCTCCAAATTAAACCGAACTTATCTTCCGGATTCGAGAATCCGCGCGCGCGCGCACAGCTGGCCAGCGTTAACATCTTTTGCTGGGGTCGGGGGCCGGCTGGAGAGCCCCCAGCCTGAAATTGCTTTACTAACTCTCTGCGTCTCTTTCTCTCCGTTTCGCGAGGTCCGCAGGAGGCGCGAAAAATCGTCAGTACAGCGGGCTCTGCAGTGCTGGCGTTCGGCCGATATAAAAATGGATTATTATATGCGCTGGCGACGGTCGAAATGAGAACGGTGTGAGCGCACGATTAAAATACGGTTTCAGCGTTTTGATTATGCAGTTCTGGGAATATTTTGTAATGAATCTTCTACTGGAATCTGAATAGGAATACTAGTAATTCACGCCTACGTACTAATTCAATTACACTAAAACTACCATTATCTGAAATCCATAGAAAAATATTATAATTTTTCCGTTTATATAATTTTTATAATTTAAACTAAAACCATTATTTAGTCTACTAATCTGACGATATTCTTCAACTTTTCTTCAATTTTGTAACTTGGTTGAACAATATCTATTTGAAATACAAAAAAGCGAAAGAAACAACAGGAAATAAATACCTTTCTGAAATAATGAATTAAAAAATTTGTATACTTTGTGAAACTTTATTGTTCTTGAAAATGCCATCAGTATCTTCATAATTTTTAGCAAAATCACATTGTTTCACTGGATCATCATCTCCTTTCTGATTTTTATTTTTTTTTTCAATTTATTCATAAATACTTATTTGGCTTTCTTTAGTTATGCCATTTATTAAAATTATAAATATACGTATAATTATTGTATATTTAGCAAAATAATTGAAGACAGTACATAAAAAAATTCACCTGTTGAGGAATGATCTCAATGCATTCTTGTGATCATTTTTATTCTTTTATGTACAGAAAATGTTTAGGTACATTTCTTTTTATTTATTCTCCATATAAAAACAACTGTTTGAAATTATTCGTTGAAAAAGAAGCCAATAAAAAAATTTGATAATTATCGATCAGAACTTTCACTTTTTTCCGATATTTATACAAGTACTTTAGATGAGTTTTATTGGCTTTGAATATATTATTGTTACAAGATGTGTTCTTTATTTTGTCCGTTAGACAGCGCCACATACAGCTTCTATGCTGCTTCGTTAGTCCGTAAGCTGATGAGCAGATACCTCATTTACCAACCTACATAAACCACCAATTTGATGTATACATATATATAGAAGTAGATTTTTTTGGGTCATTTGCATAGAATAAAATTGTATAACTTATTATTACAATAAACTGACGGACCATAAAATATCTAATACTAATTCCAAAATTATGGTGATTCCTTGCATTCTGACGACCTTGTACAACATGAAAACAAGTTAAAAAAATTATTAACACGAGTTCAACCAAGTTTGTGTAGTATTATTTTTACGACCCAACACGTGGGTAGTACAGCATCACGAGAAAGAAATTTACGACCCATATTCGACCTGCCCAGCCTTCAACGTGTTATAAAAAACAGTCTCACCCACAGACTTCCCAAACACTACCAATTTCCCCATCAGAAAAAAAAAGCATTCATCCCAACATCCCAAGAAAAGCAGACAGCTCGATCGCCGCCTCTCCCCCCTTAATTCCTAACTAATCAGCGTCTCCCTGCAGAGCGCTCGATACCAATCGCGCATACACGCAGAGCGGACGCAACTATATGCAATCGCGCATGTGCGTCCCTTTGACATTGATATAAGTGGCACTGCACGAACGCGCGCGCACGCACGCACATGCGCTAACGCGACGGCGGCGCGGAAAAGCTAATACGCCCTCTGCGTCTGCAGCGAGTCGGAACTGCGAAAGTGCACTCGGCTTGCTTCATGCATAATCATATATTTACAGTGGCCTCTCCCTCTAGCTTTCGCCTATATCCTCCCTGAACGCGCGTCGAATCCACCTAGTCGCGCAGCTAACGCGCGCGCTCCTCTTTCTCGCTGTATATACGCATATGCTACGCGCGCTGCGCACTAGCGCGCCGGTCCCTCTGCAGCTTCGCTTTAATTAAATATTTGCATACAAGAGTAAGAGCAGCGGCCCGGCTCTCCGCGCATAACCTTGCGCAGACAGCCGTAGCTATGCGTGAGCGTATGTAGCTACGTACATTATGTTTATTTGCATACGAAGTTTGTGTATTAGAATACAGAGGTGGGCGCGATCGCCGCAAGTGTCGCGCGTGAGATTAACCGCAGGATCGCGGCCCAAGACTCTCTCTGCAGGCTCGAACGATCCATGAGAGTGTGTATATGTGCAGCTTGCGGAGAGTCCGGGTAGCTTTGTAGCGCGTCGCTTCTTATTCCCCCTTAATTTGCCGGGCGCGCTCTGTGACGTTTATTCGCGCGTGTTAGCGAAAGCTGCTGAGTCTCGCTGACCTATTTATCGCGCGGAATGGATTTTCTTCTGATTCTGATGTGTAGGGTTTGCAGGATTCTGTAGGTAGTAGTAAGAGGTAAAGTTGATGATTCTTAGGATTCAAATGTCGACGTGTGTAATTGTTGGTATTTTTAAAATAATATTCTTTGTAAAAATAACGTTTGTTTACTACTTTTTCCATTTACCCGTATCGAACACGGTGTGCTCCGTAAGAGACAGAATAACGATGTTCTCTATAACGAGAACTCTTTATTCAATAAAGTTTTATGCTGAAGAAGAGACTGCAATACTTTAAGTACAACTTATTGTAGACGAGAAATAACTGAAAATGTTGAAATTGAATATAATATTGTGCAAGGAAGATAATCTTTTGCCTTAGCGGAAGCAACCGAATTCGAAAGTTTAATAAAAGAGGCACTATATATAGGTCTTCGTAATTCATGTCAATGTAAGAATAATGAATAAGTGTTTAAAATGAAGAGTACTATCAATTATATTCGTGTAAATAATAAAGATAATCAAGATTGAGATTTTAGGAATAGCTATATATAATATTCACAAGCCTTAGAAAATAATCATTACACTTATATCAATAATGCACGAACATCTGCATTAAATAATTATTTGAATTGCCTATACTCATAGATTAATTTTAATGACATAACGTACACTTAAAGATATTAATATTTAACTTACACTTTGTGGTAGAGTCAAGGCTAGTTAATGAAAATAACATAGCAAAAAATATATTGTCATTACTACAGTCTTCACTAATAATTACTGATAGAATCCAAAGCACAAGTATTTGCTAAACTAGTCTATCTAAAATTTGTGAGAAGAGAAAATAATAAAACAAAGGCAAAACAATAAACGTGCACATATTTGCTCGTGGTTTTACTTTATTTTCCAACAGTTTATTTTTTCGTCTACTGCTCTCCTTTTTTTGTCTGATGTTCTAGTTCTAAGATTGTACGGACTACGTATAGTCTGTGGCAGGAGTCAATATTTTAGACAATCATTTGTATTGTGCAGTATAAAATGTTCATTCAAATTTTGATTTAATAGTTTATTAGAGAACATTAAAACAATCATTTCAGACTTTGTTTTAGTACAATAAAACGAATTGTTAAAAAGTTGTCATTTTAAAGTTTGTCATTTTTTTTCACAAATCTAATGCAATAATAAAAAGTAGTGGTAGCTCTTTAAAATTTATTATATTTGAATGTAATAAAGTTTAATTTGTTCAGTAAGTTCAAATATAATATTTGCCATCACCAGGATGGAATTTCACAAAAGTAATTTTTAACAAAAAATGATGCAAGTACATTGTCACTAATTCTCTTACAAAATTGAAAGAATTTAAGAAATCGCTAATAGTTTTGATTGAAAAAGATTTCCTCTTTTAATTAAAATACATATCATGCGCCTTTTCAAGCACTTCGTATATATTTACCATGAATCAAGTCATCAAGAGGCTCGGCAATAAACCTTAGTAGTTTACTGCTTGAAAACCATTTTACTCCATGCATCTACTTACTGAGCACTGAGCGCGTTTCGTTTCTCCTTCTCTTTCTTTTGTGGAGTCAATGAAATGAATTTAGGTGGAGAGACAGAGAGAGAGAGAGAGCGAGAGAGAGAGAGAGAGAGAGAGAGAGAGAGAGAGCGACGGAGAGAAAGAGAGAGAGAGGCAGATAGACAGACAGATAGACAGAGGAAGCAAAAGACGCCTTTTACAGACGAAAAGCATTAACCTCTCCTCCCCCTGGACCCCGATATTCTTCATTCAGTGTTTTAATATAGTACCTCGAATCCGACGTTGCCGTTATAAGTACATACGCTATTCAGTCAAACACTTTCGAGTCTTTCATTCAAATAATCTAATCAGGCCAATTTGTTTTTAAAGTTTAAATCTCGAATGGGCTCAATCAACAATTTTGTTATCTTTCATAATTTCATAATGCAGATTCATCTTTATATTATTTATTATTTTTGGAGTTTAATTATAAATGAAAAAGTCAGCTGGTAGAGTATACAACTTTTTATGATTTTTATGATTTAATCACTTATAAGCCTGAGCAATATTAACTTTAAATAGTTTACAAAGTTCGAACTTTATTTTATAATTTTAATTATGAAATACTGACATAAATGACAAAGTAAAAGTATATATATAGAATAAAGAATGAGATCCCAATATAATAGTACATTATACATCAAGGGGTGAAGTCGCATATTATTCCCGAGGGTGGTTACCCGAGCGAATAATTGACTTTACTCTCCAGGAGCATATAGTACTTTATTCCCACTATAACTGTAGCCACTTATTTGTTTTTATTTTATTTTTTCAATAATTTTTCTATTTTTTCTAATAAAAAAGCTAGCAGGGAAATAATGGCCGAGGAGGGAATAATAGGCCACTTTCAGCGCGCCTTTTTAGGAAAATAAGTGGCCATTATCGTTGAGGTGGGAATAAAACTAATTACATGTAAGGCATAACATGTCCTTATTTTACCTAAATCAAAACTTTTTTTTAACGTGTTATAATTGTCTATTTTATATAAATTAAATAGGGCAACTTAGGCTAGACTTTACCTAAAGATGAAGCACAATAATTTTTCAATATTCCAATAAATAATAATAAAATTAAAATGCATAATTATATAATTAATATCGTTAACATTTATCTCGCTCTTATTTTGCCACTATCTATATTGTATTTTTCGAAACAATTGTTATGTTTTAATTGACTTGGACGAACAAAAAAAAAAGAGAAATATGTTTTAATTGACTTGGACGAACAAAAAAAAAGAGAAATAAGAGTTCTTTTGTTACGCAAGATATTTAAACAAAATTTTTAGGTAAAATTTTTACTGTTACCCATTTTAATAAATGCTAATATTACATTTGCTTCGATTATAATATCTTCGCTCGCTCTTATGCCAAAATTAAAAATAATAACAAGTGCTATTTTTTACAAACCAACCAAATAAAACCTAGAATCACACTCGTAATTTAAAAATCAAAAATTAATACTTAAAAAGCTACAGGTGTCAAATTTTGAATATTTTAAACACCCTACAAGCGAGCTGAACACGGGCTGTCGAAGCAAAAAATTTTCAAACATCTCTCTCAGCCGCCCATTACTCTCCTCGCTACCTCTTTCCGCGGCTTTTCCCGCGCCGCGCGCGCACGCTCAGCCGTAAGTCTTTTATTAATGCTTTGCTAATTCGCTTTTGCGCGCGGAGCGCCTTGAAAATTCACGAGTGCCCGTTATAAAACACCATGAGAGCGCAAAAGAGTTGGCGCGCGAGTCTGCACTCTCCGGGGAGTACAAGAGAGGACTGGAAATCGTCGCGCGCGCACGCGCGTGATCTCGTCAAGTTTTGTATGACGATGTTTATAAATTATTCATCTAGGCGTGTTTAACCGCAGGTGAGCGCAAAGAGGCTGCACACAAGCTTATAGGAGCCAAAGTGAGAGAGAGAGAGAGAGAGAGAGAGAGGAAGTGTGCTCTCATCACTTGTATACTGTGCTGCAGCGTCGGCAACGGCTTTGCGCGTTTCTTGTCGACGGCTACACCCCCTCCGCCCAAACGACCGTCCCGAGCTCTTTCTGCTTCTAATTTCATCCCTCCCGCCCCGGCTGCTCTGCTTTTTCTCTTTTTTGCGATTTTTAAATGAGCTTGGCGAAGCCGGCACTTTCCGGCTGCATTTCTAAATTAATTATTTCCAAATGAGTGCGACGTTGATTCTGTACTGGAGCACTTCTTTTTTTGGTACTGCAGCATAGTTCATTCGTTACGCTTTTGAAAAATGGTGAATTTGCGAGTAAATGAGGTTTAAGTGGTTGAAGAGTAAATTTGTTTTCGTGTATGTTTCATCAATGGATTGTACAGGTTACTATTTGATTAAAATTCAGAATGAACAGTTTGTTAAAAGAGAAAATAGACCTTAGGTGTTGATTTTATTTATTTATTAATAAATATATTTTGTTTTCTTTTTTAATATATAATATTCATAATTAAATCATTATACGTTTTTAGGCGCCCCTTTAAAGTTACTTTTTCAAAGAGCGTACTTTAACATAAATATAAAGTTGGTAATTTAAAGAACCGTGTAATTAAAATTTTCATCACTGCTTTGGAATCATAAAAAAAAATCTCATACCCATTTTTTTCTCTCTGTAAATATCAAACATAATATTTTACAAGTTACTTTTTAATCATTTTTTGAAAAACTTTATTAAAATTACAAGGAAACGCTTAGAATATAATTAACCGACCGAGCAAAGCATCAACAATTAATGAGCGACTTTCTTTCTGTGAATAAAAAGAACTCTATTCAAGATATTCATTTACGTAATGATGTTTTAATGCTTTTATGTGTACACACATATATCCAAGCTCTACCAGTGCGCATACGAGCGTAAATACTCAAAGAGCTTTTTAATCTTTAGAAAAGATACAGCTGTGCACCATTAGCTTAATTATCAAACAGCTTGCTTAATACAATATGCAGATCATTAACAAAGTAAAAAAGCGTAACGCTAAATCATTGAATCTCCTCAGAAACCATTACTCCCTCATTTTCCTCAAACTCAAAAAGCCATCAAACCAGTAGTCCACACTCTAACTACGTTCCAGCGCTCATTGATCCATCAACTAAAAAAAATCCGCGCACCACGCAGAATGCGCACTCGGCACGCATAATCGAAATTATCCGTATCAAGCCAGGGCTAGGAGCAGGAAGCGACATTAGCATTAACGCGCTGCAGAGCGCATTCCGCGAGCCCAGTGGCGGATTTTGCGCGGAAGCCTTTCTCCCTCTCGGCTGGCTGGCGCTGATATAGGTATGAGCCTGCAGGCTTCATGAATCATCGGCTCTCTGCGCCGAGGGTCGCGCGTTCGCGTCCTTTCCATTATATGGCATTGCGCGAAATATCTCTTTGCGAGCAGCGGGTGATGATGACGACCGGCGCGCGCGTGATGCTGATCAGCTGCTGACCGCTGGTTTTGACCTGCGAAAATGGAATACTTGCTCGCCCGGCTGAATAATGCGCTGCGAGCTGCGGCTTCAATTAGATGGATGGGTTAAGGGGGATGATCTTTTGTGGCGCAGGCGTGACTTTGAAGAAAAATGATTATTAGGTCAATATTGATTGTCCGATTGAAAAATCGAGGTTAAGGGGGAATTAGTTTATGTACAGAAAATTTACGAATCTATCATGTATTGTAATGTATAAATATAACTAGCTGATTGATTATTTAGACTGGAGATAGAGTCAGAAGATGGTAAATGGATTATAGCGGTAAATTTTCACCGTCGCTTCATTAATCAGTAAGTGTAAAATTGCGTTGCATTAATATCTTGCATTTGGCGCAGGCTCGTGGATGCCATTAAATTAGCATCGCGATAGAGCGCAAGTCAAGCGCGTGATTTCGCGATAAACGCATACCAGCGCGCGTCGCTATCCGTTTGATTCTGAAGGTGGAGTAGCAAGATCATTGACGCGCGTTTCAAGGGTCTCTACAAAATCATTTAGCATTCGCTGTTTAATCTATTTAGACAGAAAGTATTAAAATCATCGCTGATCGAGAATCAAATGTTTGCAATTCTTATTTTATATGAAATGTGCAGTATTTGTTTATGAAATATTATTAATCGCGGCAGATATACGGTGCCTGTCAAGATCAATATTATAGAGTTCGCAGTTTAAATATAATTATCGACTAGCTTTACCTGCATTTCACTCATACTTTATGAAACGTGAAAGGTAAATCAATCATTGTGACTAAAACGTGATATAAATATCTTTTGACGTATTTGGAATCAAAATGCACTATTTAAAATATATTGTCATTTTGGTAATAAATTAACAGAAAATCTTAGGTCTGGAAAGAAGATCAATAATGTTTTTAATAATACTTTTAATAATGCATTTCGCCTTATTTTAAATCTTACAAAATTTAATTAAATTTATAAAAGTTGATCATTTTAAATCAGAGGATTATAATATAGCAATTAAACTTATAAACAAAAATTTTCGTAAGGCAACAATAGATTTAAAGGTTGCTTAGGAGATATATTATCTTATATTTGCATATTCATCGTATAAAAAATACTTAAGATTTGAATTTTTAAATAAATTATATGAATTTCTTTACTCGCCTCAAGGTCTTTGCATAGCGTCGAGAGATTTTACTAAATTAATGAATCCTATTGTTTATTATTCGGAGCAAGAAAGATTTTGCTCTGTTATTTACATATTGCTCTGTTATTATAGAGTGACACAAAAATTAATTGCAAGTAATGACTACCCCTAAAGATTTTAATTATTTCGAATTTTTAAATATATTTTAATGCAGTCATGTAAATTTTTAAGTTTACCGTTCTGGGTGGATTCGAGAGGTTCCGGTTCTCTTCTGAGGAAACGCTTATACAATTTAAATCGAACTTCATTTTAGAGGTTCGTTCAATTATTCAAATTTGATTAAGTATCCAAGAACAGAAATAGTTGATCCCCTGTTTTGCCGACCTGATTATCTCCAAAGAAGTTGTAAATGAATTATTTTTTAAATTTATGAATAATTTGTAGCATTGAAGTTTTCAACTATTTAGGTTATAAACATTAATTTCATCTTAATAAAGATATAAAAGACATCTGAAATGTGTGTTTTAATAATAAACATCTTGATAATGCACTCGTAATATCGTCTTGTCTTCTGTAACTATAAATATTGTTCCACTTTTGTGGTTAGTCAAGACTGATTCGTACGTTTTTTCTTAGTGAAAGAAAAAAAACGCTGGGCTGCAGCTGAAAAAATAAAAAAAGTCGTATACTGTGCTCCGCGCGGTGAGATAAATTGGCGGCGAGAGGATTAAAAGCGTTCACGGAGCTTCGCCTCGTCCGCCGAAAGGGAGAGTGGCAGGGACAACAATGAGACGTAAACGAAAGGATGATACCGGAGAATGCGCTTGTGTAGTGAGAAGCATCTTTCGCGAAACGAGATTACCAGCGCCTCTCTCTCTCTCCTCTCTCTCTCTCTCTCTTTCTCTCTCAAGACTCGGTTAAGTAGCCTTTGGCTCGCGCCGCTCTTGCAGAGACGAGACACAGGAGAAGGACAAAGTGGTTGACGTTGAGAAATGCCCGGGCTAGAAGAGGCAGCGCGATGCATCTCCGAAAAAAGTAACGCTGACACGGAATGTAGAGGAGCGCGTCGGCTTCTTTTTAGAGAAGTGTACTGCGGCGTATAGCTGAAATTTCGGAAATATTAGATGATATTTGCGAGTCGGACTGAATTCGCGCTTTATGATAATTTGAAAGTTTCCTTGTTATCGGGGATGTGAAAACTGCATAATTTTCAATTTTCGAAAAATTTCTCATTGTAAAGTCATTGCTTGAATAGAAAACAATAAATTAACGTCAAGATATTTCTGAAAAATTGAAAATTTAATGACAAAGAAAAAATTAGTTTTCCGTATTTTTTATAACAAGAAGAATTTAATATAAAAAAAAAACAAATTACGCATTAAAGGCGGATCAGTTTTTAATTTTACTTATCAAGGATAAAACTATAAATCATAGTTTATTTTTCAAATATCGAATAAGGAAAATTACAATACAACTTTAAAATTCTGTTCAAATTTTTCAACTTCAAATTTGTTGTGTAGATATTTAAAAGAAATTTCGGATTAAAAAGGATTTTTACTTTTCTATCAAAAGATAAAAGCACTTTTTGCACATAAAAATTCACATTTAAAAATTTGAAGTGCAATGAGCTTTTGGTTACAGTGGAGATTAAGCCTGAAAACATTGAATTTCAAAGGAAATAAAAAATTATAATTTGTTAAGGTAAACGAAACAAACAGTATTAAATGAAAAGTACCTTCACATAGACGCTATTCCTTTTTTTACGATTTCCCATTTACAGCGTCCTCTTTCTCACTTTCTTGCGCATTCGAGAAAGCCCGTGGATTTTTTCGTTTGATAATTAATCTTTTTTGCATATCACGGCTCTCCAGAGCCACTGACATTTATTTTTATGCGAAAGCCATAAAATGGAAAACATACACGCAAATATTTTTGCCTCGACTAAAAGCTGCTATTCACGATGAGAAAAAGAAAAGAGCGAC
Source organism: Eupelmus azureus (assembly GCA_030522685.1). NCBI lineage: Eukaryota > Metazoa > Arthropoda > Insecta > Hymenoptera > Eupelmidae > Eupelmus > Eupelmus azureus. The sequence continues at coordinate 997 of JAPYZA010014036.1, read as the reverse complement.
AGAGCGAGAGCGAGGGAAGTAGGAGGATGGGACGGATAACTAGAAGAAAAAAAGCAGCGAATCCGTCGAGATTTATCAAACGCTATTACAGAATTTGCGTACAACTGCCGCGTATATATACGCACTCGCGAAAGTGTGGACGAAGGAGAGAGAGAGAAAAGCGAAGAGTGGGAGAAGTGCATATGATATCCTTTACGACTGCGAGCATATTTTTACGACGCCCATAAATCAGGCCGGTCTTCGCTCTAGTTGAATTACGAACGTCGTAACGACGGCAAAATGAATTTTTCCACTTCTCCTGGCAGTCCGCGCCCCGCGTGCCTAGTTGCGTGCCTCTGCGCCGCCGCCGCCCGCGCGTGCTGATCCTCGTAAACGAGAAAACGTCACTCTCCGTGATGATTCGCCCCTTTCGAATCGCTATGCGCCGCTGTGCAGGCGCGCGCCACGCGAGCCGTAATTGTTAAATCAAAGCGGGGCCTTGGGAATAATGGTAAGTTTTAATTTCTGGCGAGCGACCGCGAAACGAAGAAACAAATAAGCCGAGGAGGCGAGGAGAGCTATCTTTCACGTTCGCTCGAATAAAAAGGGAGAAAAAATGTAGGGGGGAGGGGGGGATAGCCGGCTGAAGGGAAATGTCAGTAATAAAGATTCCTGCTAGCCAATTTCTCGCTTATAATGGCCTGCCGGTGCATTTCGAGGCGGCCCTTTAGCGCCTCGAGAGAAAAGGGCTGGGAGCCGCGCGGCTGCTCAGCTGTTCCGCGGAGAGCGGAGGTGTGGCCTGGATTATTAATCTCTCGTGTATCTCGAATTTTTTATTTAAGGGAAAAGAGAGAAAATAGGTCGAAAGCGCTCGCCGGAGAAACACGCGAGCTGACGCTTCAAGCTGTTGTTGTTGTCAAGACTGCGCGAGCGGCTGAATTACGCGTGGAAATGGCACATCGCTGCAATATCTGGGATTTCTTTTCCCTAACTAGTGTTGTTGTATTCAAAGGAGGAG
>JAPYZA010014033.1:0-13801 GCA_030522685.1 Eupelmus azureus | reverse complement strand
AATAAGATTTTATCTCAGTGTACACATTTTGAGTAAGGTAAACGAAGTAAAATGATACGTAATACATTAAACACGTAAACGTTCTCTACTACCACATCCATGCTCAGTTATTTTCTAGACTCTAAAACTTGAATAGTTCAATGCCCTATAAGTATACTTTTTCATCATTTAAATTACGACGCTAACGCACTGATTCCCGCTCACTTCCCATGTAATCCCACCAGATAATTTTTAAAACACTAATCAAATAAAAATCCAAACCGTCTCGAATCCCATTTCCCCAACCCCAAAATCTCACCCATCCTCAAAAACTCCCATCGAATTTCCCATTCATCAAGCATCGACTCTCCCGATCTAGCCCCGAGTCCGGCTTTGCATAACCCAGAATCGCCGGGGAAGGGAAAAGAGACACAGGAGGGAGGCAGGCGGGCGACAACGCAGTCAAGTGCGGGAATTTCGTACCTGGCCGCAGCGCACAACCTATATATATATATACACACGCGCAGCGTACTTAGGAGACCCGTACATAGCCAGGCAGGTTATAATAGTGAGAGGAGGGAGGGGGGAGCTAGTAGCGTGTATAGGCTCTGTGTTGTTCATTGCTCTCTGGCTACAGCTCTCCGAAATCTTTCGGGCGGATGCTCGGCTAACGGTAGATTCTCACTCTCTGTGTGTGTGTGTATGCTTGATTTCTTTTTTTCACAGAGGTGCTTCGGTGCGAGCAGAGGTGGAAGTGAATGTATATGGGATGCGGTGCTGACGTGATAATATTTAGTATATACGTCGTGTATTGATAGGTCGAGGAGATAGGGCTTTCACGTGGATTGAATTTTTTTGGCTTTCGCTTGCTATAATTATCGGATTGTTTTTTTACGGACGGCTATCTTATCTGCTTGATTGAAAACATTGTAAAATTTTATAAAATGTAAATATTCGATCAATCTACAAACAAGAGAATAATGAATTTCGAGATGAAAAGAGTAAGGCGCCAATGCGAAAGGCTCATCAACAGCCACATTATTCCAGGCAGCACTCCCGCAATCATAGGACTCAGCATTAAACCTCCGATTTCCATTCATCCATTATCGTTCCAATATCGATCCCCACAATCCATATCCCAGCTCCCGCTCTCGCATTTAATCTCCCTCATCGAGTTCCACGAGCTCGCGTATGCATCGTCATTATCGAGCCCCGGAGAGAGAGCCGCCTCGTTGCAGCGAGCGCGCGCGCGAAAAGGAGGCCGCTGAAACGATACAGCTTGCGAAAATTATATATCGTAATGAAAAAGAGCGTTTACCGAGAGTCGAAGGCCATTTCCATAGCTCGTGCCGCGCTCGAGCGGCTGGTGGGCGGACGGGTGGTTTCCCATTTTTGCCTGACTGTCTGAATATGTATGTGTGTAGGTGCGTTCGTGTGAGAGAGCGCGTTTCGCTCTCGCTCAGTCCACTTGCAGCAGCAGCGGCAGCCCAACGTTTTCAGGACGCGCAGTATCGATGGCAGCTAAGCCGAGCACTGGCACGGCGCTTTTCGATTCCAGCCCGATCATCGGCCCGCTGGCTTTCCTCCCCCGCAACTCCTGGATTTCCTCTTCTCTCTCCTCTCGATATATATGAGAAATTTTCACCGGAAGAAGCACTGACGCAGCCGAGCAATACACTGACGGAGTTTTCACACTGACAAACACTGGAGGGCTCTTGAGGGGCTTCCCCCCGCTGAGAGCAGAAAGAGAGTACCGAGACGACGCACTGTATATATACCGAGGTGTAGGTTACGCGGGCGGTGCGCGCGTCGTGCGGCGACTTTTAACGCGAGGATGATGAGTCCGAGGACGGCCTGGATCCATGACGATCGGCGGACCGGCCGGTCGTTCCTTGCTCGGCGCCGAGCGGAGAACTGGTCATGCGACTCTCCGCTCTCTCACTCTCCTGTGGCTCTGACGTCACTCTACGGTGGGGAGACGAGAGAGAGAGAGAGAGCTTGACTCTTCCGAGGACGCACAGGTAGACTGCAGACACACGGAGATTGCACTGAATGGCCTAGGCGCTAGTACTACGCGGAGGTAGTACGCACCTGATGATAGCGAGCGTGTGCGTTATGAGTACACGGGATTTTTTAAAAGAACCGCCGCGCGCACGCGCAGTAAGGCCGAAGTGTAGAGCACGAGGGGTGCAAAGCGAAGCGGAGGGGCGGCGCGCAACGTGAAGAGAGGAACCGTCGTTCCCACGTTTTTCCGTTAGAGCCGTTACGCTCGGCCGAGCGGCGCTGCTTCTCGCCTGACTGTAAACTGTCAAACTCTCCGCAGGACGATCCTTGACTGTGATGATGAAATCTTAGAGAGAGAGAGAGAAGCTGGTGATTTTTGGAGCGGTTATTTTTCGGAGCAGCGCTGGCTCTTTAAAACAGCGCGCAGCAAACGACGAGCAAACTCCGAAAATTAAACACAGGTAGAAAGCGATAATGCCTGCAGCCCCGACCTCTGTGCCATCTGTCGGACCTCGCTCCCAACATCCGCCTCCTCTTTTATCAAGACTCCTTCACTCCTCACTCTCAGAAAAAAACCATCCCCCGCGCCGAAATTGCAAAATCCGAAGAGAAGCTGGACTACCAGGCGCACCGGGGAACGCGAAACGAAAAAAACGCACACGCGAAACGCGACGAGGACAGAAGCGCGCGCGGGCGCGCGTAACCAAGTGTGTTAGCGCAGTCGGCCCCGATCCCGGCTTGCGATCCGACTGCGGGCCCGAGCGCGCAAGACTACCGCCGCTGGCTGCGCGCGCGAGAGACAGACGCTCACCTTCAGGCCCGTAGCTAGGGGCTAGGGGAGCCCTGCGCTAGGTTGGAAGAAAGAGAGATGTGGTGTGTAGAGAGGGACGAGCGCGCGCGGCCTACTTTGAGCGCGCGCCCCCACTACTGTACCTGCGGCCGCCGATTGCATTTTCTGTTCGAGCTCTTTTATTGCTCGTGTTTTTCTAGGGTGTGCGAGAGGATTGAGCTGGGAGGTGTGTCGGTATGGTAATAGGGAGATGGATGGTTTTTAATTGGGTGTCTGGCTGATTGGTTAGGCTAATTTTTGGAGTTTGGAGTTGTACGTTAAGATTAAGGATGTTGGCGTTTTTATTTTGTGGTGAGGTCCCAGCGCTTAAATAAAGTAAAAGAATAAATGACTTTTATAATAATACAAGAAAATGCAAGTTTTTTTAATTTTCATAACATTTATTATCATTGTATTTACATCTTTCTTAAAATAATAAGAAATAAATAGACTACGATTCTCTATCCGAATCTTAAAAAAGCAAACAAACTAACATCATCAACTCTAACTCCCCCCCCCCTCCAAAAAAAAATTTCGGAAAAACTCTCTTTCTCCCCCATATAAAAACGCTAGTCCTCCGGATATGCCCAAAGGATCGAGCGCGCCCAGGGGCCAGGACGCGGAAGATACGCTCGGAAGAGAGACGCGCGCGCGCGCTCGTAAACGCGTGTATGTATAGGTATGGGCTCGAAACGAGAGTGGGGAAGCGAGTGTATAACGCGCGCGTGCAGCTGCCCCGCTGAATGCCTGTACATCTGCTGAGTGAGGAGAGGCTCTTACGCACGCACACACGTGTATATATATAGCGCGAGAGATGTATGGTCTACGAGGAGGAAAGAAAGGAAACAAGGAGACGGCGACGCGTCGGATGATGATGAAAAAGGCGCAGGCTGCACGAGAGAGAGAGACGCGCAAGGCTGCGCTATTTTTCGAAAACGGAGATTAAACGCTCGCCCCGAGGTTTTGCTTACTGGTCTCGAGCGGTTAAAGGGTTTATTGGTGGAAACGGAAATTGTGGGTTTGTAAGGTGGTAATTAGGTTTGAGGGAAAAGGTTCTGTAATGGAAATTTTAGAGTTGCAGACCATGAAATGGCTAGTTTTTGGCCAGTTTCTACCTTGGAGACCATTAACTGACTATTAAATAAAATCATTTCTATTATGGATACGTGGAAGTAATTTTTTCTGTCATTCATATCGGTTGGTTTTCTCATTACTGGATTAACATAAAGCGAGGTCTGATAATCCAATAAAAATGATAAGTATTATGTAAATTTGTCGTTAGATAGCAACTCGAGAAGCTTTCCCAGTAGTCCAAAGATTCGAAGATTACAGCGAAAGGAAACGTCATGCTATCATTTATAGGGCTTTATCCTCGCAGATTAAATCGATCGAACCGCGCTCGACGAAATTCACCGATTCGATGTGGGAATCTCCTCGCTCGTTTGTATACACAAAAGTGCATTTTACTTGCCTACATAAAGAATGCAGTTCCGTTAGAAGAAAGAGGGGAGACGCATTTACCAAAAATATTGGTTCAGACTCCGGAGTTTCTCTCATGCGTATGCGTGACCCCTCTGCGAAGGGGTCACATACCTATACAAGTCAGGGAGCTTCAGGTACTTCTTTGTCACGTGGAATTGAACGAGCGTTTTAATTTTTGTTCCATGCCTTCGTAATAATTAAATTGCTGGATTTTACTATTTTCTTTTTTACCGGAGTTGTGTGTTTTAAAGTAATTAAAGTCTGCGCAATTTTTACATTATAATTTTAATTTATATAAAATTTCAAAAACATGGCATTTTAATCGCAGTTCAAATGTTTTTTATCATTTTTTTTTATTAACCGGTGCAAACGTACAATCAGTATAATTTAACTTGAAACGAACTTTCATTTAGTATGCAAATAAAAAACAAATGTATGTATTTGAACCGTTATTGAAAAGACCAAGAGTACTCCACTCTAAAAAATAATCCGTTTCTAATTATGCGTTATATTTCAAAATTCAATTAAGAAAATCATTTACTTAATTGTCCATTATAATCACTTGCGAAGCAGAACGATATGAGTGTACGTACGAACAATGTATACATTGCACAATCCGTAATCAAAACTTAAAAAAAAAATGCTGAGCACTCTCTCGGCAACTTGCCATTGCGACGGTGTGTATAGGTACATACCCTCTTGCAATGGTCTAAACGACAAAGCGGCACTTACCGAAGAATTTAAATCGCCGTATCAGCAAACGATCTCGCGTGTGCTCCAAATCTGCAACAGAAACGAAACAGCCAGTGAGTACAAAAATTACATGGTAACGATGAAGTTGTTGGGGGCAAAAAAGACTCCAAAGAAAAATTTTAATGATCCTAAATGATGACAAACAGTAAAGCATTGTAACATTGAAATTTTGGATCGATAAGGTAATTTGAAAGGGTATTTCTGTTTGTTTGAACACGTAATAGTTAATTATTAAATTTTATAAGATGTATATTTTTTATTTTGAAAGAGTATAAGATCGAATGTCCTTTTCAAAATAACTATATAAGTACAAAATAAAATATTTTTGATTATCTACACTCAAGCTAAATTTGAAAATGGAAGCATAAGTTAATTTCCGATACGACAGAGGCCAAACCCCCACATTACGTCCCGTCAATTAGAAATTCCTAACGAAGTTTTAAACTCCTACTTCAATCTCATCAATAACCACCTCTTACGCTTTTCCCGCTCCAATAACCCCGAAGCAACGGAATGGCCATCGTAATTGCACTTTGCGATCGCGTCTCTACTTGAAAAAAAAAAGAACGAAAGAAAGAACCGTATCACAAAGAAATAGGATCAAGTCTTGATATTCGTCACAATGGCATCCACGACCTGGCGCCCCGCGTATTAAAAAAAAAAAAAAAAAGAAAAAAGAGAGAGAACTTGCGGAGAGCGCTTTATATATATGTATATATCAAGCGAGGCGCGGTTCCCACGACACCCCATCGGCCTCTATGGGAACGCCGCAATAGGGGTGCAACAACTCGTGTAACGCTGTCCTCGGCGCGCGCTTGAATATTGCGAGCGGAGAGCCGGCCGATCCGTTACTGCTCGGATATATAACAAACGCCACTTATTTCGATAGTCGAGCGGCAGCGTAATGAGTTTCAAGGGAATTCGATATAGGCGGTGTGTGATTGGTTGTTTTCTTTCGGTGGGGTACTGATTGGTTAATTAATTATTAAGTGTTTTTCAAGGTGTTTGTTTTGGAGGCTTATTAAATGGTAATTAAAGTGATTTTAAATTTTAAATGCTGTGAATGTATAATTTGATATTTGTATATGCCGTTCGGTATACAGCGAGCGGGTAATTTAAATACAAGAAGCGGTGTGAGGCTGTCAAAAACAACGGAAAAAGTATGTGTGTACATACGGTTTGCATCGGAGATGCACTTAATTTTTTGCATAAATTTAGCATTATACTTAAATGAAAGAGCAAACGAAAACAGTGGAAAAATTTTTATGTCACATTGACGTAAAGCTTCTTGCGGATTAACAACATTAATATTCAACAATTTGAATAGATATGAAAAAACAAAAGATATTACTAACAATATTTGCTCAAAAATTGATCGGAAGAATTCTTCAATTAATTGTAAATTATTCTATAATCTAGAGTATACCACCGCCTTACTTAAAATTGATATCATATAGGAAATGTCATAAAAATTCGAAGTATACTGACACAATTGTAAAAAAAATTAATTATTTTATTAGTTCAATATAATTTAATAATTCATAATGGAAAATATATTCGTATTTTTTAAAAATCTTTATTACATTTATAAGTATTTGAAATAAATATTTATTGAATGTGGCAAACATTACCAACAAAATTTTGATAAATTTAAGTAGGCATAACAAATTCAATAAGCTTTTCTTTTTAAATATGAAAAAAAAAATCACTATAAGACCTCTATAAATTTTTGAATAGGAATATTGCTGTTTTTGCTTCCTCATAGAGGAAGTTTTGTATTTTAAAATCAAATAATTTATACATCTACTTATTTAAGCAAAGTTTTCCGGTCGATAAAAATGCAGATTAATTAATCGATGTTTTTTGGACTATAAATGCATATTAATAGCTAATCTATACTACAACTGCTATAAAAATTTCCAAATGTACAATACCTAATAGACTACTTTTTCGAAAAGTTAAGTTTAAGTAAAGTTCGCTCTAAATTCATGTACTTTGCTAACGTTTTATTACTGTAAAAAGATTGCAACGACCAAGCCGCAGTAAAATTTTAAATTACCCCGGGAAAAAATGCAAATCGCCTGCAATTTACTGAAAAAATTCTAACCGCTTACAAATTAAAAATTTACTTCAATAACCCTTCTACGTCACGCGCGCAATTAAGCTGCAACGCGTGCGCGAGCTACATTTTCATTTTCCATTCAGAATTTTTCACGTATACAGGTCGGCGCCGTGGCAAACAAGCCACAAAGCGAAATGGAAAGACGCGTCGGCGCCTGGACCCCGTCGACGACGACGACGAAGCTTCGCCCCTTGAATAAGTCTCGCCGACGTCGAGAGCGAACGACGACTTCTCTAGGCGAGACCGGCTTCCTCTGTTTGTACGTCGAGCGAGAAACTTTTTCTTTTCATTTTGTCAAACCGCATTGTCGACTTTCTCTCCCGTGTTCTTTCGTGTAGGTACACATATGGTTTAAGATATTTTAATAATGAAAAATCAAGTTATGTGTTTGGGGAGTCAGGAAAATTAGGTTTTTTTATAATTGAGATTAAAACATAACTTTTTATTCAAACTACCCAGCAGTGTGAAAAATCTCTTATTCTAGATAAGCATCTGCTTATCACGTACGTTTACGAATATGCACTTATCACATAAGCGGAAAAATATGCACATAGAAGAAGTGGTTTCTTATTTGCTTGTACTTAGATAAAATATTTATAGTTGTTTATTAAATAAGTTTTTGTAAGAAAATTATTAATTGGGCGTAAAGTGAGCGTTTTTAGCTAGAGGATAAAAAATTCGTCAGTGAACAAAAAGTTAAGTTTCTGACCCGATGAAATTGTTAGCGCATGGAAAAAATTTTTTGGAAAAATTACTAAATGTTTTATGAAGCGGTAACAGGGCATTTCGGCAATTATTACAACAAATATTTCTCCTTGCATGTAAAAAAGAAATTTAAATTTTTTTCCCGCTTTTAATTTATTTACAAATTTGGGATTGTATATATGTACAATATATAAAATATTCCATGTGATTGTGATATATAGATCACTTTCGTGCGATATCAGAACATGATATATTTTGTTATTTATACATTATGTATACACATGGCTTATGTAAATGCAATTCTATGTTTCCACTTGATATATATATAGAGAATTCCATTTTAAATAGATTTGGGTAATTCATATGAATTGAGCAGTTTTTTTGATACACTTTAAAAGTACAAATTTTGCCCATGATTCTTTTTGCTTTTATGTGGTTGCAGTACTCGTCTTTAGCTCCCAGTATGCTTTCATTTTTGTGACTTGTACTGCAAACTCTACGAGAGGGTGAAGAAAGACCTCTTTACATCCTTGATACACTACAAAAAGTAGACTACATATTTTATGCAAATGTTAATTTCGACCTTTTCCGTTAAAAATCATTATATAATAATTGTTCGATGAATTAAAGAATAATAATTAACATGACGATGGCTGTTTACCAGGGTGTTCATTGATCCGTAAAGGAATAAACTCTTTGTGAAATCAGTTGTGCTAGGCAAGTGCAATTCAAATACAAGTAATGTTTTTCTTTTAGGAAATATTTACACTTTAATATGTGCAGTAAAGATACAGCTGTTGAATTTTCACAATATGTTAATGAGATGAAAATATTAACAACGTCAATAACATTGATGTTAATACTAATGATGAAATTTCCGTGAACGATGTATCTGTAATCAGAGATTGTTTACGATAATCCCTGATACTATACTACCAGACTGTATCCATATTTGAAACGTCAAATTGACAAATTGACACAGCTGAAAAATATTTATCAAACCTATACTTCGAATTAAACGCATATCGATGTCTGAGATCGATCTATATAAGCTTCACATCGATGTGGTTGGACTATCTAGCGGTCAGTCGCCACTGAGAAATCATGAAGCTCGCTATTCTCTTCTGCATTGTCGCACTTGCTTGCGTAAGTAAAAGAATTTTCTGACTTTAGCTCTACTGCATAAGACTAAGACTAAAAAGTTTTTACTATATATTTTAAAAGCAAAAACCGTCTACAATTAAAGTACTCTACTTTTAAAGATTCTATTTTTTAAGTTAATGAGTTCTGCACCATTTTCAAATATTTCTTTTAACAAAGTACATCATTTATTTTTGTAATTTTGTACTTTAAGTTTGCTATCTAAATGAAAATCACCATAGTTATACTAAAAAAGGCGATATACTTCCCGTGTAAAAATATTTGTCTGGCGGATACAATACTATTAATTTTAACAAAATAATTTAGTGCGTTTTAATTTAAATATACTAGTTATAAAACATTTTATCTTGTTTTAAATTAAATGTAATTGAAAGTTAAAGTTTTTAATATAATTTGTATGCAACATATTTCTATCGATTTTATTTTAGTAATTGAAATTTCAAATAATTCATTTCTATATACTTTTATTACGGATGCCAAAATTAAATTTTCCTGAAAGGTTACATAATCACATTTTATTGATTCATTTCAGTAAGCTACTTATATATTTTTAATTTATTTTAACTGTTTTTGTGATAAAAAAAAACTATTTTTCTTATAATCATTTGTCAAGAAAAAGTTTCAATTATTTGACTTTTGTAGATGTTTATTAAAAAATAGATAACTATTGATAGGAATTTTTAATTATTAAATGAAATGAAAACACTTCATAAAAAATCTTTATTATTAAACTAAAAGATTTTATCTTAGGTTCAGTGATACTGGCGATAAATAAGTATGTAAACGTTATCAACGAGAAAGTAAAGTACGTGTCATTTTAAAGGTTCTTACCTTAAATGGTTATGCAACAACTTTAGTCGTAAACTATTCTAAAAGTTCGTGCCAAAAGCAATAAAAGCAAAAATCGATGAATGTTCTTGCTTTTTCAAGAATACCAATTTCAAACTGAAGTTTAAATACGTACGAAATTTAACTTAGAGCTTTGAAAATAATAATGCAATCAATCAATAGCATAGAATTTTTTGAACATAATTTTTGTCAAAATTTTAAGCCATAACTGAGAAAACTCGAATTTATAGGTCTCCCAGGCTCAGCCTCATGGAGTCGTTCCTAAGGAAGTCGAAGACCGTGGCGCAATTGTCGAAGCTGCCCGCGAGAAGCTCGAGCTGGCTAAGAAGAAGATCGATGAGCTGATCCACAAGGCCACTGGCGTGCTGAAGGAAAAGATCGCTGAAGCTAAGAAGAAGGCTGATGAGCTGACCGAGAAGCTGAAGCAGAGTGCTCAGGAAATCAGCGACAAAGTCTACGAGGCCATACAGAATATTCTGGATAAAGTAAGTCGTCTCGAGGACGAGTTCGACAAAGCAATCAAGGGCAAAAAATACGAGTCTGAAGCTAATGCCAACAAAGGCAACAATGGCTCTGATCAATAAATTAAATCATGAGCGAAATAAAGATCTGATTGGAAGGAAAATTGAATTTTTCGGGAAAATAATGTACTTTATTGGGCACTAATTTTTTTCGATTTTCAATCGAGAAAATTTAGGAAGTAAATAAAAAGTGCATTAGTTTTGTGAAAAATTCGATTGATCTGGTAATTTCGACATTGTAAACAAATGTCCAGTGCCTGATAATACTCAATTATTTAATTATTAGATTTAATATTCCGAGTCTCATCGCTACTGTTATCATGGTTTACTTTTGATCAATGAGATGACGGTCAGAATTTAATGAAATAAAATAAAATTTGAATCATTTTTTTATACTTTATCTCTTACAACTAACAAACTCAAAACTACTAACCATACCTTTTTTAATTTACATTATGTTAATAATCCTCTCCATTCGTTAAAATTTAGATTTCTTAAATGAACATTTTTCGTTTTTATATAAGAAAAAGGAGAATAAAATAGATAGAAACTGTATTATACCGTAATGTAAATTAAGCATTAGTATGAGAATTTTAAAAAATTAGTAACAAAAAGTTGTTTAAAAAATGAAAATCAAATAAGAATAATACAGAAATGTTTTTAATATCTGAATAATATGACGTAATGCACTTATAAAACTCAGCTTCTTTTTAACACGTTTACAAGAATAAAATTCGTTACACTGCAGAGATAAAAACACATTTTTCATATAGTCACTTTGACATTGAATCACATTTTATAGCAATAAATTTGATACACTTTCAATAAGTCAGCTTTAAATAACGAAATCTGCATGGTAAATAACGGTTTACAAAATGTTTTTATTCAGATAATAAATCTTGTTTTAATAATTTATACTTTGATCGATAAAATTATTGATAACATTAAGTCTGTAAAGGTTGATAATTTTCGGTTCATTGATCTTGCTAATTATTTATATATTATTATTTATATATACTGACCTTTTTAAACTATATCAAAATCTCAAATTTTAAAGTGGATCGTACACAAAAATGGAACTAAAAAATAAAAATTTATATAATAATTCATATAACGAAAAAAATAACTAATAAAAGATTTTTATTTCAAAACTAGATATTGTAAACAATAGAAAAGATTTGATAAATTTTTCGTATTCTTTGTTTAAATGATATCTTTTTCAGTATTGATATATAAGACTTAAATCGTATAAATTTGATGTTCCTGAAAAAGTTGTCTTATTAACTTTTTTTAGTTCTTTAATAATAATATCTGACGCAAAATAAGATTTTGTTCATGATAGTTTTTGAAAGTCTTTATTATATTTATCCAAATGTATTCAAAATAACAATTTATTAAATGCCGCAAACGTTGACAACAAAGTTTAACAAGATATGTACAAAAAATTCATTTACTTTTTTTTTTTTAATGTGGGGATACGTAAAAGGTATTAAAATATTGAGTTATTACGTTAAAAAAATCAAACTCTATAAAACTTCTAATTAATTTCCAAAAAGAAATACTCCCGATTTTCTAAAATCAAATAATTTGTGCATCAACTCATGGGAAAGATTTTTGATGATTTGTAGAATACAACTTCGCTCCTAACGAAGACTAGTACATTTAAAAATCTATTTTCAACTTTTATTTAATGATATTCTAAGTGATTTTAACTTATTGAACACCTTGGAATGAGTAATACTAAGAGCATATGTTTCATATACTAGGCTCCAAGTCATAAATAACAAATTTAAAACAAGCAGTTTTTTAAATGAATTTGTTTTCGTTAGAAGTGACGATAAATACTTATCAATATCTAAACTTTATTGTAACCGTTATAAGAAAACGGTAGTATTTATATCGGTAGAATATAACAAGTTCATCGCGGTTTACATAAATTTTCGTGAAAATTTATTTCGCATTTTACTTCAACTTTAAAAAGAAATCTATTTGCAACATAATTCAACTTTAAAAAAAATCTATTTGCAAAGGATATTTATGAAACTGATTGTTCTATTCTTTTTAATATCAAACAGTGGTAGAGAAATTAATTTTTTATTACTCGTTTAAAACTTGTATTAATTTGTCGAGAATTTATGAAAATAAACCTATATATTAGCCGCGGTGAACTTGTTAATAAATAGCCTTTTAAAGATCTGCAAACACTCCGTGCACATCCTTAAACCAAATATTGTTGGCCTGTACTCAGCTGGAACAGGAAATCGATGAAATGGTTCTCGAGGCCAAAACCCTAGGTGCCGTGGACGTGTCCGAGTGCACGCAGATGAAAGAGACCCTGCACGAGGCCGGAATGGCCATCGTGTCAGATGTTAGCTCCTGCATCAACGACAAAATTGAGCGCGGACTCGAGATTGTCCAGCAAATCCAGGGAGTAGGTGAAAACGCTCTGCTCCAGGTGGCCACTATCAGGGAGGATGCTAATGAGTGTGTCAGGAACACCGAGGATCTTCCTTCGATCCTCGCTGCTATGCGCTGTCTCGCCGTCGTAAGTTTATTTTGATTGGAAAAGATATTTGGTTAGGGCTGTGATAATGTTTAAATGTAGTTAATTCAAGGCTTTCTGGCGTCTTAAAAGGATTGGCGCAGTCAATCGCAAAATTGATTAAGTGTTTTTTTTCACGGATGCGCAAAACTGAAAAATATGATTGTAATCTAAATGACGTAGTAGGTGGACTTTTACCCTCGAATTAGGTCATAATCTATAGATACAGATCTCGATCGGCAGATAATTGATAATCGCTTATGTCACACACTAGACTTTCCGGCTCGTGCCAAAATCGATAAAAATATAAGAAAAGGCAAACAATTGGCCCTCCTATTATCTTCCAAATAAGTATTTGTAATACCCGATCAATATTTTCGTTTCCACGGTGGCTTCAATAGCGGCCGGCTCTCTATTGAAGACGTCTCGGCAAGGCACAGGCGTAAGTGGCTTTCGAGAGGCCCTCTCTCAGCGCCGGCAGCACAAACAGCTGACTAAAAGGATATCTGAAAAGCCCGGCACTTGTCTGTCCCTTGCCCCGACGTCCTCTAATTACACAGCCCATCCATGCGCGATATTATTTTTTTCATTAAATCTCGACCGATGAAAATTTTCTCCTCAGTCGGGAACCAAGGCGACCTGGGTGGTAACAAAAGCAGTGCCCACCGTCACTCTGAAGATAGCAAAGATGACGGCTATGCTGGCGACTTTGCCGCCTTCCCTCACCGTCTGCATGGCTAAAAACGCTATCCCAGCCTTCGCTGAGCAGGCCGGGACGGTGGTGCACAGCATCAAAGAATGCATTAAGGAAAAAGTAGAGCAGCACAACCAGGCTGGTCAACTGGAGCCGGAGC
>JAPYZA010014023.1:0-10002 GCA_030522685.1 Eupelmus azureus | reverse complement strand
TTTTTATATAAAATACATCATCTTTATTTTATCCTTTACGCAACCCAAGTTTGCAAATAAAACTAAAATATCATAAGAATTGAATAAATTTATTTATAATTGATACTTATGCTACTTCTGTTCTCGACGAACAACCAGCAGAAACATCATGACAACAGTTTGAAGGTGTTGCATTAAATTCTTTTGTGACTTCAGGGATGGATTTTGTTCACCTTGTTAATAAACTTTACTCATACTAATTGCTGATGACGAGAATCATATAGGCTGACTAAAATATAACTGACCTTAGCAAATTTATAATGCCGTTGAATGCTAGTTATCAAGAGCTTCGTTAAATTTACTTGTAGTAAAAACTTATCACTATTCACTTTATAATCACTGTTCGCAGAACCAAATTTTTTATGGGGTTTATAATTTTAAGTTCTCCACACTAACAGCCCTAGAGATCAATTTGAAGTTTTTAAACACTTGACTTAAAAAATCAAATTACGCTATGTTATACACTATAATTAAAACACACAATTTGCTTAAATTCATAAAATAAAATGTTAATATTAGCATTTCTAGTCTGGGTATCATAATTTTGAATTTCTTCTTTATTATCTTCTTCAGCAGTCAGAAAATTAAGTTTGAATTCTCACCAAAACTGTTTTTCATGTTTACTTGAAGAATACTTATAACATTGCTTGTTTGTAAAAAATATTCCAATCTGAAAGTTTTACAAGATAAACAAAGCAAAAAAATTACCAAAGCCCAGTATACTGGCAATGTTAACAAACTATCTAATCTAAGTATGTACAATCAGCTGTCTGTTACTGACACTAGCGGAACGAAGGAATATGAAACTATGAACCGAAGTACTGCACAAGCGCGGCGGCGCCAATTCAAATTCAAATAATTACGTGAATAAATACGTGCCACTTTTTTTTATGAAATCGAAACGAAATAAGATATCAAAATAAAACTTTTTGCAGCTAATTCTACAATAAATATCATATCAAAATTAAAAAATAACAAATATGTTTTTATCAAATCAAATTTTTAAAAAATCGATAAATTAAAAAAATTAATCAAAAATTAGTTTAACGTATATGATTATGAAGCTAACAAAATAAAAATTAAAATAATATCTAATTATAAAACATTTTGGAAATTCATTTAACTTAAATTTCTTAATGAAATAAGCAATAAAAAAATTATTTTTCATCTTGTTGAAATTATTTTAGTTATAAATTTAAAAAAAATTTGAGAAATAGTAAAATCAACAAAAAATGAGTTTAAAGTACATGTCACTAATTTCTTCATATAAACAAAATTAAATAAGATAGGACAATAAAACTTTTTGGAGCTTAATCTGTGATAGTATATCTATCAAAATAAATAATAAAACGAAAATCAATTTTTTCATCGATTTAAAAGTGATTTGTGGCCTTAAGCAATAATCTATTCAAGGTAGCCCAATCCGCAATGGACACGGCATTCATGTTCAGCTTATGCAAGTAGACATCTAAGTCATCGAATGAACATTGCACGTAGACTTGTAAGCCATTAGCGTATATCAAGTGTTTAACGTCATTATCGAGCCCACCTGCAATATCATTGATATAAAGTGCGAACAAACGTGGTCCAAGAACAGAGCTCTGCGGTACACCCTCATTCAGTACACTGAAAGTGGAAAGACTTCCACTCGATCCCCTTACCGCCTGACATCTACCAGTAAGATAGGAAGCTAGCCTACGGAGGACAGAAGATGCAAGCCCCATAGCATCAATCTTCTTCAGCAGAGTAACATGACAGACGGAGTCAAAAGCCTTGCTAAAATCAAATAAAAGCGGAAAAGTCACTTTACGTTGATCTATACCCAGTCTACTGTCATTAGTAAGCTTGAGAAGTGCTGTCTGTGTACTGTAACCCTCTCTATACCCCGATAGTTGCTCATCAAGTATGCGACCCGAATCCACGAAAGAAGAGATATGCTCATGGACAATCTTCTCCAAGTTTCGTTAAAAAGTACAGCAATGAAATGGGACTGAAGTCACCTAAACACTTGGGTGAACCGATTTTCTTTAAAGCTAGCACTATCGATGCCTTCCATCTGTCAGGAAAAATGGACTCATTTAAAGATGCATTGAAGACTTTACAAAGAAATGGTCCTATCACTGGTAATGCGGTTGCTATGACACTCTGCGGAATACTTCCAATGAGATATTAGAAAAGAAAAATAGTTCATCCCTTCTCCTCGTCTAAAGCCCAGATATAAACTCATCCACAGAGCGTGCTGCCCTGTCAAATGAAATGTTTGAGAAGTGGTTGTTCAAGTCCTCAATAGAGAAATCGGTATTAACGGCGTTTCCCCAGAACAGATACCCAAATGCCTGAGCTCTTTACAGATACTCTCCACGTCATTTAATTTAGATAAGAGTTCATAACAGTAGTCCAATCGAGTAGATTCCGTTCTCTCGTGGGCCAAATCACGGGCATTTCTATATTCAAGAAGGTCAAAATAGTGTCTCGTACGTCTATACCGGCTGTACAGTCTATCTCGTTCCGCGATCAATCGGCTGTGACTGGCTGTGAACCATGGATTCATTCGCTTGGCGCGTTTTACCCACTTGAGTGGCACATAAAGATTTATAGGTTTATTTAAGCACTTGTAAAGTTGATCAAGACCTCTCTCTCTCGAGAGAAATCCTGATCAAAAAGAGACCAGTCACAGTCACTTAAATAGCCAAGAAACGATTCCACATTCAGTGATTTAAAATCACGAAACGAGATATCCTCTGATTGCACATTCTGCACAGTCATGTCTAGCGTAGCTGTAATGAGGTCATGACCAGCAACAAAAAAGGCATCCGTCTTTCAAAAGTCAGCAACTTTTTCATTAGAGTCAACAAGACAGAGGTCAATCCAGGTATCCGAAGTATACGTGTAGTGGGTCGCGACATAAGGGACTAACACAAGGGAATTATCCTCACAAGAGTCATCGGCCTGTGATAACATGTCAGAATTAAAATCGCTAAGAATGACTTCAGAGCTGTAATCATACATGAGTTCGCACAGCCGAGGAACAAAATCAGTACCTAATAAAAATGGAGCATGAGGTGGTCTATAAACCAACAGCAACAAAAATTGGAGGGTATCCCCTTGGTTTTACCTCATAGAATATATATTCAGGAAAATATGGCTTGCGTACCCATGTTATTCAAGATGAACACAGGTGATTAACAGAAAGTTATGAATGAACAGAGAAACACCACTGCCCCTAGTATTGCGATCGTGACGTAGCATTACATAATCTTTTAGAGCTACAATAGACTCCTGGATCCTGCTTGGTTTCCGTAACAGCAATAATGTAAAAAAGAAAATGAGACTCTAAAAATAGTCGAACCTGCTCTATATGAGATTTAAGAGAGTTTACATTAAAATGACAAACGCGCAAACCCCCAGAGTTCATCTTGGAAACCTATTTCTTCTTAACGTTAGATGGATTGGATAGTGACGATGAAGACGGGGGATTATTGAGTGGAAATGAAATGGAAGGTGATAAATTTTTTAAAGCGCATCAATTTACAGTTGATTTTTTAATAAAAAATTATGCAAATCATCTTCTGTGTAGATGGCTGTCGCTCGAGTCTCCTTTTTGAATCTGACATATATTTGGCCGTTGCGTACAAACGTGATGAACGTAGATTTTTCCTTTGCTTTGGCTCGAACCAATTTATTTAAAATATAAACCCGATGATGTAAAAATTCGTTTACTGTAATTGAAACCCCGCAGAAGATTAGAGTCGATGGACGAAGTGTGAACCTTTCTTAATCTTATCTTTGCGCATAAGATGTTTCCAACCAAGGCCGCAGATCCCAGTGACACCACAATTTGGCTGGATTCAGACGAATTATCAGAATTATCATCATTCTCATTCTTAATAGATGTATTTTCCGTCTCGTCTTGTCGACTAGTGCCTGAGTTTTGAATAGACCGATTAGATTTTCTAAGCGGACGCGCAGAAATAATGTCTCTTTCGGTGAGATCATTGTAGATACACTTAAGAACAGCAAATGTTAACTGCTTGAGATCTAAACCATTAGCATACTAAAAACCACCAATTAAAATTTCATCCGATAGTCTTTGCTTCTATGAGGAAAGATGAGCTATGCTTGCAGACAGTGTTTTATTAAGCTCTTCTAGATGGCTAAGTTTATCCCCATCTGCAGATGACAGGTCAGCGGGAACGATTGAGATAAGCGCGGCCATTTACTTTCTCAATGATTGTTGATCCTCCTTGATTTTCATCATCTCAGCCTCCGCATTGCCCATACGTCTGGACAGTTTTGGAATTACGTCCAAAGCCTGCATCTGAGTAGACGTATCCATCAGTCTAGTCTCGAACTTGTACTTAAAATTATTAAAATTAGCTTCCAAAAAATCATCCTTATCCAATTTGTCTATTGTAACGTGGTGAAATTTGGCCAACGTTACAAGGAGCGCAGAGTGCTCGCCGTGCCGGGTCGACGCGGAGCGTCCCAGAGCATAGCGTCGCCAACACTTAGTGCCGAGAGAGTGAGAGCATAACGACGTGCTAGTGGAAGCGGCGAGACAGGCAGGCACATCAAACTCCGAGCTGAGAGAGCTGCAGGGCGTCCGTGTAACGGCGAAACGCTGGGAACGTCGGAGCATCGTGGCTCGGCGGGCGAGGTAGCCCTGACGGAGGCTGCAAAGCTGTCAAGCGCTTGGCCAGCGCGAGTTTTCGTAGTCATCTGTAGACGTTGTGGACAAAAACAGCTGCGTAGCGCGCTCGACAGAATGCAGGGTACATTTGCGTCAAGGGCCCTGATAGCAGTGACGTTGTATTATGTCGGATCCAACAATCATGTAAAAAGTGCCACCAATCACGGTGAGGAAGGTAGGTTACGTATTGCACGACGCGCGCTCGCTTCGCCAATCCCGCGCGGGCACGAACATTAGGGAGGGGAAACGTGCGCCGCGGTCGTCAAGCCATGCGCTCGGCTCGCGGACTCCTGCGTCGACTTCGGACCCGAGTGGACGCATCTCCCGTAGCTCCAGGCGGACAAAGGGCAGCGCTGCGAGGATTTTAAAGGTCAGTCGGTTTTTCTATGTACTTCGTCGGGTGCGAGCTCGTTCATGATTTGTTAAGTGGTTTGATTCGTTAGCGGTTGGATATCTAGTTGGTTTCTAGAGAACGTGCGCGTGCACGAGTGACGGTTGTTATGTTTATTGTCGCGGCTAGAGAAGTTAGTGCCGGCTTTTACGCGGTTACCTAGTGACCGCCCGGCGTCGATCACCTTTGTTCCGGGAGAGTTCCGCGGATATCTCGCCACGGTGTAAGGATCGGGAGAGTGCGGCGAGTGCATAACCTTCGGCCGTGGTTGTCTCCTCGCGGGTGCCTTGTTGCCGTTTAATTCGGGGCATCTGTAGCTCCTTTGCGTTCGTTGGATATCTTTCGCGTCATTCCGGCTGTCTGGAGTAAATCTAACGGGCGGTGACGCAGACGGGCTCGCGGGTATCTTTGGGGCTACCTCGGGAGCTATCTGCTTGAGGGAGCGTTCCTCAAGCCGGGTGTCTTCGGGGAAATTCAACGGCGCGAAGAGATTTAGGGTAACTCGGATTGGATAGACTCACGAACGTGGCGACGAGCTATTCCGGATGAGTTTAGGCTAAATAGCACCGTTACCTCGCGAACGTGGCGTCGAGGAACGGACCTTGTTTTATGTGAATTTGGTGTGAATGTGCTCAGCGTGGGCGCGAGTGAGTGAAACGCCAACGTAAGGCGTCTGATTGTAAGCCTTGGGACGCGTGAGTTCATCGAAGCGGTTACCTCTCTGTTGCCTATTTATTCTATCCGCGCTAAATAGGAGTGCGCAACGCGGGCAAGTTCCAGTGTATTTGGTTGAGAACAATAAAGAAGCCGAGAGATTTAAACCTAACGTACGTAGTTTTCTTATACTCTCCCCGGACTCCCCCTCTTCTGTCCCCTCCGGTGGGACTGCAGCTAGCCCGGGAAAATCTGGCGACCTCGTGGCCTTATCAGGTAAGAAGTCATAAAACTTCGGCATCAGACGGTGCCTGGCGCCCAGGGTTTTGTAAGTTCAGTCTGAGCCCGAGGTTTGCAAAAGGTAAGAGCCAGGCTTTTTTGATAACGAAACTTCTCGGCCCGAGCGCGATCGAGAACCCCGTTACACTAGTTTAATGATTATTAAAACACTTATGTGCAAAGTTTTAGTAATAAATTATTTAAAAGTGAAATCTACGCACATAAGTGTCTCTAATAATTAATTGTTAAGTTTTTTTGAAAAAGTAATCCATACTGGTTGGCTGAAAAACCCGTGGTAAGTGGGTACAACAGTCAAAATTCAAGGTTTCTAACGGTGAGCGGTATTAGAAACTTAGAGGGCAATATAGATTATTTAAATGCGCAAAATAATCTGCAATATGTTTATAATAAGTATAAAAAATTTATATTAACGAAAGTTGTGATCTACTATTTTATATTGTAAGAAATATTTTATTTATTTTCAATGATTTTAACTCAGGCTGGCCACCTTAAATACGTTGCATCGACCACTTGCTGAAAAATCTCTTCGCTTTGAAAACTCTAGAGCGTTTATAAAAGTATCTTCACATACCAAACACAACCCTAGTATAAATTCGATAATTACATATCGATGTTGACCGTAAGTGACCAGAAGTAGCAGGAAATGACTGGAAGTGACCGAAATTGGACCGCAAGTTAACTGGAAGCGACCGAAGTAAGAAATTTCTTGCTTATTTTACATGAAGTGTTAGGTATTTCGGTAATTTCACTCTACATCTGGTGTACTTCCTTCTAGATAATGTTGCGTCGACCTAGGTGTCACCGTGACTCGTTCGCTTTATTTTTATAACTATATAATATAGGGAGATATATATCTGTTGATTAATGATCCAATGCAATTATTTCTTTGAGAGAAAAAAAAAATTTCTTTACTAGTGGTCTGTCGTTATTCTAATAAATTTGGCCAGTTTCAATTTTGTGAGCAATTTAAGGTTTTGTATTGATCTTAAGTCCATTTTGTATCATTGGAAAATTAATTCACAGATTAGGGTAGGTATTTTAAGGTCCGACAATGAAATATGTATATGTATATATGGTTTCATAAAAAATATAAAAAAAATTTATTTGTATTACTTTTAACATTAAGTGGTTTGTTATCTTGTTATATTTTGGTCATTTAAAATCCTCTTCTTGGTGGTGGTGGAGCTTGTGGTTTCGGACTGTGGTAATCGAATATTCTTTGGTTGCGTTGGTCCAAGTGTTCTTCCCAATCTCTTGATAGAATGGCACGTCCGCAAAATCTGTGGATCCAATAAGTATCTCCTATTTGCCTGCGGCATATCTCACGGTGATAATCTATGTGGGTCCTAGTTACATTTCGCCGGCATGGCCCGTGATCAATATATTCCTTGGCTTTAATCCACCCTCGGGGAGCTATGCTCCCCGGGATTAGAGCAGGTCTAAAATCTCTTGGGCAGTGGTGTATTGCTTGGTCCGCGTTTTCTTCTTTGAAGTATTTTATTATACTGGTGTGTCCTTTTTTTGTTTTATTCGGAATCATACACTCTAAACCTAAACGAGTAAAAATCGACGCAAAAATGTAGAAATGTGGTAGTTTACTCTTTTGTAAAAGAGTAAAATCAATCTTTTACTCTTTGTAAAGAGTAATTAATCAACTTTACTCTTTCTAAAAGAGTAATCTTAAAAATTTCTACTTTATAAAAGTAGAAAATGTATAAATTTTCTAATTTTATAAAGTAGAAATTCTTAAGATCATTTTTTAGAAAGGGTAATGTTATACATTTACTCCTTTCAAATGAGTAAATTTATACATTTACTCCTTTCAACCGAGTACATTTTTTTTCTACTTTTTAAAAGTGTAAAGTCTGAAGTTTCTCCTTTGTAAAAGATTAAAGTTGATTAATTACTCTTTACAAAGAGTAAAAGTTTGATTTTACTCTTTTACATAAGAGTTCACTACCATATTTCTACATTTTTGCGGTGATTTGTACTCTTTTAGGTTTAGAGTGTAACACGTAGTCAATTGGTCCAAATTTCATGAAGATATTTTGGCACTCTTTCTCCGAGTATCTATATGGTATTCGTACATGCACCCGCAAGTTGTCGTCTCCTTTGGCCCGGAAATGAATTGTCTGTGCTCACTCGGGCCCTGGTACTCTATTTGGACGGTCTTGTAATTGGACTCTTTCTAGGAGCTGGGCTACTTCATTTACATTTGCCTCTTCTATCACTGGTAGGTGTGGATGCTCTTCATGATCTTCTTGAGGACGAGCTGTTCCTTCTGGTTCTTGTCCGTCATCGTCTAAATAGCAAATTTGCCGCAGCTCGTCATATGCTCGGGCAGTGTGATTAATATTCTTATAAGAGACCATGATACGTCGAAGTGCTTTATATTGCCCTATTTGAATTACGTACTTTACTTGCCCGTAATTCCGTATCATTCTTTCCAATCAGGCATCATCATCCAATGTATTCATCCTTGGGTTGTTCTCCATAAATAAATACGAAATTGTTGTGATCTGCCCTGCTTTTAACAATTTTACTTTGGATACGATTCAAATCCTGCTGAGAAGTGTTAACGAACGCTGTTGTGGCGAGATGTATTAGTGGCTGTGGCTCTTCTAGGCAGCAACACAATAGTATCATTCGAACTGGGTAAAGTAATAGGTACGCACTTTTCCAGAGGCTCCCGGCATTGGTCGATTCCATGACCCTCCATTACTTCGCGAGAGATGCCTTCCTTAATTACTCGAGAGTTTACACTTTCACCGGTTTCTTTAGAAGCATTCGCGGGTTGATTGGTCGCGCTTGTGAAGTGATGAGCTATTATTGCGATAAGACATCCAGTGTTCTGCATGTGAGATTTTAATGTTTCTTTCATTTGTATTATTTACCTCTCTAATTTTTTATATCGGGCATTTTTTCGCTGTAGTGATTATGACTGCCGACTTCTTTAGTTAATTCGTGACAATATCCTTTGTTATTCTTAGAACATCTAGATGGCTCAAAATGATAAGCTAAAGCATCTAGTAACTCTTCATGATTTTGAAAGTTACTCCCCCTAGCTACGGTTCTTGCTTGGTAATACAACTTATTATAAATTACATCTAAAAAGTCTTCATAAAGATACTCGGGCACTTGCTTAGCAGCATCGCTTACTTCTCGTGCGAATTCCCAAAGCGGCAGATTTTCGCCATCGTATTCGGGAATTTGCATAATTATCTCGTCTAGTTTTGTGTGGTCATTTGTTGAATCCTCACCCTCATCATCATTTACGAAAGGAATGGGGTGCATTACATCACCGCCTATCATAAGTGCATTCTGGTAATATGAAATAACGGCTTCTTCGTCCCGTAAGTACTGTCTACCAATCATTCCTGCACTCGTGATAGGAAAGTTATCCTTCACAACACGAAATACTACTGGCTTTTGTTTGAGGTGTAGTATTTCGGTCTCCATTGACTTGACAAATCCTTATGTAACTCCAGATATCTCTATGACGTCCATTGTTTGTATTAGTACATCTGGGTGCAGGGTTCCTATTTTGATGACGTTTACTGCAACCCCAATATCGATTGTAAACTGCGTCCAGGGATATTGTCCTTCTGGCACGTTTAAACGGATTCGTGTGGTGTCGTCATAGCTTTTCTTTCGACTCTCAAATCTCCCACACGACGCAATCCGGCTTTCCATTCGTTCAGCTGGAGCACTTGCTGGGTTGTTCAGATAGTCTCTGGTTTGGCCCCCCACGTTTGCTCGGACAAACCGCTTGCGAGTTTAAGGGGACCAGATACTATTAAAAGCTGAAAATATAAAATATAAATAATTAAAAAATTAGTTGCCTATGTATAAAAATAAAAAATAATAAGTGAAAATACCAACAATAATGAAGACTTTTTATTATTATGAATGTTGTCCGTACCATGAG